>REGL01001051.1:12904-28068 GCA_004194395.1 Aurelia aurita complex sp. Pacific
TGGACTTTCCAGAAATTCTGAATATTTTTCAAAATTATAGCGTATTTTACATTTCAGCTCATTTTAGGATGTGACGTCATCAAATTTCTAAATCATAAACCAGATGCGTGACAGACTTTTACTTGATACCATATTGTAGGCATCCATAAACTATAGTTCTCTTCGAAATTACTATATGTTGCGTCAAACGGTTTAGAAATTACGATGGTGTTAAGTTTTTTTGAAAATTTTTCTTGAATTCTTGAAAAGGAAGAAAAACACTCTAATTCTGAAACAATTAAAGATTTCAGAAAAGTCCAACGGTAGAATTATAGAAAAATAGCTAAATTTTCTTTGAAGTCATTCAGCTCAAAGAAATAGGTCACTCAATTTTACACCGGCCTTTTTAAAGATTTGGAACCTATGCTGACATTTGAGTTGTTTACTAAAAGAGACTCGTGCCCAGGACAGTGCAAAAGAACACGCTTTGTGTCTTGTATTATTGTATTGTAGAGTGGTTATGAATTTGCGTGTGTAAAAGCAACATGTCTCCTCTCTTTCTGTTATATTTCTGAATTAAATACCAAGAATACGGAGACACTAAACTCGAGCTAACATTAAAATTTATTCAAGAAATTGGTCGGTTAGATTGAGCTCATTTTAAACTTTGTCAAAAGCCACGCAACCACTAAGTACGCTCGTTTTCTTTGCAAAATTATTGTTATATTTTTTGTCTTTTGTTTTTGTTTGTTTGTTTGTTTGTTTTTAAGTCTTTGTTTTTTCTTTTTTGTTTTGTTCGTAGTTAAGTCTAGTTTATACAAATGTACTTTTTCAATTTTTTTTAAAGGCCTCGGGGTTGACATTATATTTTGCTCCTCTTAGTATCGTAGTCGTAGTGTTGTAAAGTAGGTTAAGTAATTTAGGTAGTAATTTGTTATGTAAATTTTTAGATAGAATATATAAACAAAAACCATATCTCGTGACTAATGTATGTGGTCTGTGACAACCTAAAGCCCCTTTCTTTACCCTATTGTGGATGGGCTATCTATAGTAACTATGGGCTATCTGACACGTCCCATTTTGGTCAGAGGGAGGCAACCCCCCCCCCCCCCCTACCTAACTCTTTACTCTCGCAATAGGCAGAGCAACCAGCTTTGGTGTGCTAATAGCCCTAGGCATGTACTTTCTAGAAATGTAACAATTAACTAAAAATTTGTGATCAATAATTCTTTCGTCAGCACTTTTCTTTGTATGGTTAAGAAAGAGTGCGGGCAAAATGCGAAAAAATCAAATTTGAAGTCCAATTTCCGCCAAAATATGATAATTATGATAACCCACAACAAATAACACTAGTCTGCAAAAGAAATGTGCATAATACTGCCATTTTGTTAATGTTTTCGCGAAAATTGTGATTCATGAATTTGCGATTTAAACAGGGTCTGTCCCGAATATTAGTCTCCCTCCNAACCCCCCCCCCCCCCCTACCTAACTCTTTACTCTCGCAATAGGCAGAGCAACCAGCTTTGGTGTGCTAATAGCCCTAGGCATGTACTTTCTAGAAATGTAACAATTAACTAAAAATTTGTGATCAATAATTCTTTCGTCAGCACTTTTCTTTGTATGGTTAAGAAAGAGTGCGGGCAAAATGCGAAAAAATCAAATTTGAAGTCCAATTTCCGCCAAAATATGATAATTATGATAACCCACAACAAATAACACTAGTCTGCAAAAGAAATGTGCATAATACTGCCATTTTGTTAATGTTTTCGCGAAAATTGTGATTCATGAATTTGCGATTTAAACAGGGTCTGTCCCGAATATTAGTCTCCCTCCCCCTCATTTGTCAAAACATTTCAATGAAACTTTGCTAGTACTAGCCCATAGGTACCTGCAAAAAGTCAGAAAGTTTGATTGCCATAAAGTTTGATTGCCATTGACTTCCTCATTGCAGAGATATCAGAAAAAGTCTACTAGGGGGAGCTACACAATCAATTTACACCTGAATGTGATGTACTTTTATTTAGTCTACACTGTTAACTCAGCTGTCAATGAAGGCTTTAGAAAAACATTGGCCGATTGATTTATTTTGTCATTGGCGGCCGAAGGAGCCTTCTAAGATTGGCTAAACTCCCCAGGTACCTCAGTAATCTCTTGAAGCTCAATGGAGATGTACTATAGAACGGGTTTGCTAAGCTATTGTATTATTCATAAGTAAGTGAGTCTGTTCATTTTCAGTAACGATAGGACATCAGTTTATAGAAGATCATCCTCCACCACCTGTGGTCCCATGTTCGACCATAATCAATCTTCCCAAAAAAATTATATGTTCTTATAAAAGGAGTTAAGATTAGTATCCAAGAATCAATTGTTTCATTTATGAGCATGACTTCTCAAACTGAATGTATTAATAAATGAATGAGGAATGAGATGGAATTCTGAGCGAGTCAGCCAAGTGGTACATTTTCAATCTATGTGTATAAGGCACATAAATGATTATCCAATTATCTTTCTTCTTTTGTCAACCATTGTCAATGTAACAGTACTTTATTGTAAAACAACATTGTTCCTTGTAGCTTGAACAATCATCTATTCGCTATATGACCGGGAATTCAATCCTTTCATCTCCTAGGGGGGTACTCTGGTAAGGGGCTCAATGGCCAAAATGGCTGCTACGGTGTAAAACTTCCTTGAAACGAGGAAGGAACACTGCTAGAGTTATAGAAGATTGCTAGAATTAGACGCCAAAAATATATGTGTAGATCGTTTTGCAATGAACTCAGATAAGGAGAAAGGATCAGAGAATCAGAGTTGTTAAACTGCAGTTGATGTTGATGTTCAAGAAGAGAGGTAGGCCTAACCAATCTAGGCCAAACAGCAACACGGCAATGAATTGTGAAGCGAAAGAGGTAGAGTTTCTAAAAACAAGAAACTTGCAAACTCTATCTCTCAAGACAGTCATTTGAAAATAAACTTTTCAGCGATCAATTCAGTACATACTTTGACAGAGAGGAAGGCTTTAACTTGAGTTTTAACATGAACTAGAAGGTAGACACAGACAGTGATTTTTATATCCACATAGAATGAAATTTCATTCCTGCAATAATGCACTGACCAAGGACCATATTTCATTAGTCAGGGAAATATCATTTTTGGTTGATTTTTGGTGACCTTTCCATGCACCTTATAGGTAGGCCAGGTCACAAGCTTTTTAGCAGGGGAGTAGAGATTGGCCCCCTGTTTATCTCAAGGCAAGGTATATTCATGAAAAAATTGTTTGGGAAGTTATATTTTCCAAGTACTGAAGTTTTTTATGTTTGGGTGTTCTGAGAGTCGACTTTCTTTTAAGCAGTATCTTATAATGAGAAATGTTTGTGGGCAGATACACATTATTAATACTCAGCTGACGCAATTGTATTCCTATGATTTCAAAATTGTGGAATAGCTTGTTTGAGGTCAGTCTCAGAATGAACAAATATGATATGAAGTTTAAGCTCTTAAATTTTGCTCTTGGTAAAGATGGGATGGCGATAGGCATTCTAAGCCAAAGAACAGATGTTTACTAAAAACTTTCTCTGTGGTTGCTAATTCATAAAACTACAGTTACAAATAGCCAAAAATTCAATTTTAGCACCGGCAAACATGGGATTGAGAGAAGCATTCTAAGCCAAAGTAGAGGGCGTGTCGTCTGGAATTTTCCAGGAAACTTTTACCCCAGACCCCTCATTTTGATACTCTGTCAGTTAATTTGTCCTCGCCACACTGCTGGACGAGGATCCAGAAAGAAAAACTTTATAGATCAATACTAAAACAGTGTCAACATTACTCCTACAAAGTAGAGACTACGTAAAAATGTTAATAATGCTATAAAAAGATATATGCCTCATTTTCAAAGAAAGGGAGTTTAGCTTTGCTATTGGTAAGAAATCGAGGAATTGCGACGAATTCTGCTCTTGACCACACCCTCATCATTTAGGCCACAGCCACTTAGGGCCCTCTATTGGATTATTGGCCAGTGCAAAAATTGGAGCCAGTCCGCCACTGATATTGAAAATAGGGTAGATATGATAAAAAAAGCCATTATCACTGAGAAAGGGTGTGGCATGGGCATCAGTAGATCATACTTGGATTTATGTAAATTTTATTAATTTTCATATGTGATCTTGGCAATCTGATGGAGTGCACAATCGCAGTTATTTCTTCAACTGTGCTGAAAGAATTTTGTGCAATTACAAGTCAAAAAAATTTTCTGTATTCCTCTCATTGTTGATTTATGGAACAATTATTTCAGGATCAGCCTAACAAAAAATGTATTGTAAAGGCTACGTTCTGCTGATAAACTGAAACATTGATACACACTCAAGAACCTACTGCATTTCTTTTGTTATTACAATCATGAAACAGTTATATTGGGGTCATTCTAAGAATGAACAAATATGACGTGAGGTGTAGGCTCACAGTACGGGGCTCGTACAAATTTATCAAATTAATTTTCAAAAATTCTCAGAATTCTTAACAATTGTCAAGAATCTTTCACATTCTGAAGGCACTCTTGAGCCTATGAAAAAGACATACAAAAACTTTTTAAACAAGAATTCATAAGAAATTAAAAATTTTAGCAAGAGTTCTCTCAAGGCAAAAAAGTATGATGATAACGTGCGCAGGACTGGTATTGCTGATGTTTATATGCTGAGGCAGGTGAGGTGAATTGCAACCAGTTTGTAAGTGCAATGCAGCAAGAAAATATTGATGCTTTGTGAATCACCTTATCAGCATAAAGTTGATTTTACAAAAGAGAAGGGGTTATTATAATCAAGCTGCCCAAGAGACCTTTAACAAAGCATTCTTGGTATTTTCATGGACATAGGTGCCTTTCAAGTATAGATTTGCATTAATCAAACAGGTTAGCATCTTTTGAAAGTGGATATCTTGATACAGTTACTGATAAGAGACTGCACAAAACTTTGTCCTGTGGGATTTTTATGGGTGCATGACAAGTTTTAGCATTCTATCCACAATTACACTCATTAATTATAAGGTTTCCTTTTCCTATAGAGCCTGTTACTGTACATTCAAGGTAAATTATCAGATATTGTTAAGGAGCCCTCCGCAGGAGCTAGGAATGTTGAAGTGTGAGCGAAGCGAGTGCTGTAAATCTATAGATCTGCTGGGCATTTTTTATTTATTTTAACAAGAAGCCGAGCAGAAGGCATTGCAGTTGTGGCATATTTAGTGCTTATTTAAAAATATTTACTACTCAGCTTCTGAATACATGAAGAAGTAGATCTGGTAACCATCGGTCCCTTTTTGCAGTAGCATTTGAATCCAGGCAAAAACAAATGATTATCTCAATCTAGAAAATACTTCTAACGTCATAGAAAGTAGTGGTTTTAAAAACCAGGCAGCCGTAAGAAAAGCTAAACCTGCCAATTTCCAAACCAATTGCAAATCATCAGCTATGAAGGAGAAAGTAATTTGGTCCTTAAACTACTCGTCAAAAAGAGCTTGAAGATGGCCTTGTAAACAAATTTTGATGATTTTCCAATCCTTTTTTGGGACCGTTGATAGTTGCAGCAGTTGCAGCAGTTGCAGCAGTTGCATAATGTGACGATATTTCTGAGCTGGTTTCTTATGAAGAGTTTCCCATATAGCCAGCACGTTTTTATTGCATACATTATCACTGGGTTAGTAAAAAAAGGTGCAATGTTTGAAAACATACTGCTCCTTGAACATCACAGCAGCAATATTTAAAGCTGTTTTGCTGCGTTGTTGATATGTTCATTTAAATTCAGTAATTTATCTGCCTTTAAACAGTAATTCCTTCCTTTGTACAGGACGTCCCCGAAAAATTGTTCGACGTTTGATTAAATATTGAAAAGTAATGATGAGAGGTACAGGCTCCTGGTTATATAACCCTGTTCCTAAGATTCTAAATTAATTTTTGACGCCACAATCTTGTGAATCCGCTAAAAATTCAAGGATTTACAAGCTTTTGAAGTTCAATTTTGTGCGAAACCTGAAACCAGACGCCCATAAATTACATATTCTGTGAAATTAGCATCTCGTTTATTCAAAGCAAATCGAATGGAATTTGAAAAGCACTTTCGATAAACTAGCTTTCTCTAACATTGAATCAAGGTTATGGATGCTTGGAGGAATCCTGTTGAGCACAATTGAGAGTGGCCCCGTCTCTCATCGATTAAGCTTTCATTCCATGTTTTTGGATAATTGCATTCTTAAGTAGATTATAGCAGCGGGTANCATGACAACTCGTGAACTTGGTTCTTGAGTTCTTGATTGAAAGTATATATATATATATATATATATTCTCATAAGCTCATTCGCAATATGTAATAAAAAAGATATATGTAGTCAAGAAAAACACATTCTAGTAAACGTTTCGGCGTAAGCCTTCATCAGTAATTGGCTACCATATACATATATAATATATAATAATATATATAATCTATATATATATATATAGATCATTTTGCAATGAACTCAGATAAGGAGAAACGAACAGAGAATCAGAGTTATTAAACTTCAGTTGATGTTGATGTTCAAGAAGAGAGGTAGGCCTAACCAATCTAGGCCAAACAGGAACACTGCAATGAATTGGGAAGCAAAAGAGTAGGTATAGGTTTTAAAACAAGAAACTTGCAAACTCTATCTCTCAAGACAGGCATTTGAAAATAAACTTTTCAGCAATCAATTCAGTAATTACTTTGACAAAGAGGAAGGCTTCAACTTACATGAACCAGCCAGCAGACACATACAGTAATTATTATATCCACATAAAATGAAATGTCATTCCTGCAATAATGCACTGACTAAAGACCATATTTCTTTAGTCAGGGAAATATCATTTTTGGCTGATTTTTGGTGACTTTTCCATATGCCCCTTATAGGTAGGCCTGGTCACAAGCTTTTTAGCAGGGGAGTAGTGATTGGCTCCCCTGTTTATCTTCAGGCAAGGTATATTCATGAACGAATTGATAGGGAAGTTATATTTTCCAAGTACTGGCGTTTTTTATGTTTTGGTGATCTGAGAGTTAACTTTCCGTTAAGCAGTATCCTATGATGAGAAATGTTTGTGGGCTGATACACATTATTAATACGCAGCTGAAGCAATTGTATTCTATCATTTCAAAATTGTGGAATAGCTTGTTTGAGGTCAGTCTCAGAATGAACAAATATGATATGAAGTTTAAAGCTCTTAAATTTTGCTCTTGGTAAGGATGGGATGGCGATAGGCATTCTAAGCCAAAGAACAGATGTTTACTAAAAACTTTCTCTGCGGTTGCTAATTCATGAAACTGCAGTTACAAATGGCCAAAAATTCAATTTTAGCATCGGCTAACATGGGATTGAGAGAAGCATTCAAAGCCAAAGTAGAGGGCGTGTCGTCTGGATTTTTCCAGGAAACTTTGCCCCCAGACCTCTCATTTTGATACTCTGTCAGTTAATTTGTCCTGGCCACACTGCTGGACGAGAATCTGGAAAGGAAAACTTTATAGACAATCTGGCGCTCAATACTAAAACAGTGTCAACATTGCTCCTCTAAAGTAGAGACTACGTAAAGATGCTAATCATGCCATAAGAAGACATATGCATCATTTTCAAAGAAAGTGAGTTTAGCTTTGCTATTATTTATATTTTACACTCCTTTATTAGACCAATGACGTCATAAATGTAATAACGACATACGTATTAATTTTTGCTGATGTCATCTAATATGAAATATTTATATAAAAAATGAGAGTACTCATCAGATGCAATCGAATGATGCATATTTGAGATCGATTGCACAAACGACACAAAAACTACGAACATTTCAAGCTTTTTTTGTTGACTACTCTCCAAATATTGTATTACTGTGGTCACATGATCCGAGGTACAACAATGAAGTATTAAGAATTTAATTGCCTATGAAATTTGAGTAAAAGTCATCAAAACTGGTGGTTATATCTCATGTCGTTTTATCTTAGTGCAGCAAAGTCTGGTGGGAAAAAGGCCCCCCCCCCCCAGTACGAATGGGGTTAATAAGAGACTGCACATAACTTTGTGCTGCATCATTTTTATTGGTGCATGACAAGAAGTTTTAGCATTCTATCCACAACTACACTCATTAATTATGAGTTTTCCTTCTCCCATAGAGCCTGTTACTGTACATTCAATGAGAATTATCAATTATTGTTAAAAAAGCACTCCACAGGAGATAAGAATGTTGTGGCGCGAGCGAAGCGAGCGCTTGACTTCCTCGAAATCGTAGACGCTGAAGCAAGGATACTTCATTTACATTTTGTAGGACAACAGCATCAGCTGCTTTTGATTAACACCGGGATTCAAAGCGATTAGAGATTGCAGACAAAGGAAAGTCTCTCAAGCAGTAATTCAAAACAAACAAAGCCACAAAAGTTGCCTGAAACCTGAAGAGCAAACGGTCGCCTTGTGCACTCGATAGGTGGTTTCTTTAGAGAAATCACGAGTTTATAACTAAAGAAGAAGAATAAATCTATAGATCTGTTGGGCATTTTTTCTTTGTTTTAATAAGAAGCCGAGCAGAAGGCATTGCAATTGTGGCATATTTAGTGCTTAAGTGAAACTTTACTACGCAGCTTCTGGATACATGAAGAAATAGATCTGGCAACCATCGGTCCTTTTTGCAGTAGCATTTGAATGCAGGCAAAAACAAATGCTTATCTCAATCTAAGAAATACTTCTAACGCCATAGAAAGTAGTGGTTTTAAAAACCAGGCAGCCGTAAGAAAAGCTAAACCTGCCAATTTTCAAACCAATTGCAAATAATCAGCTATGAAGGAGAAAGTAATTTGGTCCTTGAACTGCTCGTCAAAAAGAGCTTTGAAGATGGCCTTGTAAACAAATTTTGATGATTTTCCAATCCTTTTTTGGGACCGTTGATAGTTGCAGCAGTTGCAGCAGTTGCATAATGTGACGATATTTCTGAGCTGGTTTCTTATGAAGAGTTTCCCATATAGCCAGCACGTTTTTATCGCATACATTATCACCGGGTTAGTAAAAAAAGGTGCAATGTTTGAAAACATACTGCTCCTTGAACATCACAGCAGCAATATTTAAAGCTATTTTGCTGCGTTGTTGATATGTTCATTTAAATTCAGTAATTTATCTGCTTTTAAACAGTAATTCCTTCCTTTGTACAGGACGTCCCCGAAAAATTATTCGACGTTTGATTAAATATTAAAATGTAATGATGAGAGGTACAGGCTCCTGGTTATATAACCCTGTTCCTAAGATTCGAAATTAAATTTTGACGCCACGATCTTGTGAATCCGCTAAANACCGGGTTAGTAAAAAAAGGTGCAATGTTTGAAAACATACTGCTCCTTGAACATCACAGCAGCAATATTTAAAGCTATTTTGCTGCGTTGTTGATATGTTCATTTAAATTCAGTAATTTATCTGCTTTTAAACAGTAATTCCTTCCTTTGTACAGGACGTCCCCGAAAAATTATTCGACGTTTGATTAAATATTAAAATGTAATGATGAGAGGTACAGGCTCCTGGTTATATAACCCTGTTCCTAAGATTCGAAATTAAATTTTGACGCCACGATCTTGTGAATCCGCTAAAAATTCAAGGATTTATAAGCTTTTGAAGTTCAATTTTGTGCGAAACCTGAAACCAGACGCCCATAAATTACATATTCTGTGAAATTAGAATCTCGTTTATTCAAAGCAAATCGAATGGAATTTGAAAAGCACTTTCGATTAACTAGCTTTCTCTAACATTGAATCAAGGTTATGGATGCTTGGAGGAATCCTGTTGAGCACAATTGAGACTGGCCCCGTCTCTCATCGATTAAGCTTTCATTCCATGTTTTTGGATAATTGCATTCTTAAGTAGATTTTGGCAGCGGGTACAGAAGCTAAATTACTAAATTACTCCGCGAATATGTAACCGATTTGCTAGTTTCTGGTGTCTAAAGTTAATTCAAAATCTCAGAAATATTTTTATATCACTATGGAGCCCGTTCATTATTTCTTTATTTTCTAATATTTAATCAAACGTCGAACAAGTTTTTTGGGACACCCTGTATATGGAACATTTTCTGCAGAAATACCCTTTCAAAAACCTTCAAAAATGAGTGAAAACGACAAGGAAAATTTCTTGGTTTTCCTTCCTAAGAATAATGACACCCCAACAACATTAGTACATAGTTTGTTCTCTTTGGAGAATGGAATCCCCTGAATATCTTTTTATACAAGGAGACGACTGTTTCTTCCTTCCTAAGAGGTAGTAAGTACTCAGGCATTTTCAAGTCATTACTGTAAAGGCTAATTTCTAGGCAGTGGAATTTTCCGAGCAGGCGGAATGTTAGACAATAAAAGGTCATTAGCCGTAACGTTCTATTGAAATCCAGAGCAAAATTTTCTCTCGCAAACACTAGAATTTCCGCTCGCTCGGAAAATTCCACTAATTGGAAATCAGCCTTAAGATAGAAATGTTATGGAATTTTGCTTGTGATTTCGGCACGTTTTCAGATTCCTCGAAGGGATTTGTTTTCTACTGATTTAGCCAAGAGAAAGTTTGGGAACAATTGAACAAGTTGGTTATTCAATCAGATATTGCAAAAAAATTATTGCTTTGATATTTAGGGGCCATTAATCTTCAAACAACGTGCATTTTTCTGGCTCACCCGGTAGAAATAGCATAGCAGACAATGATAACAATGTGACGAAAAATTACATAGCAGGTGTTTAGTTGTGACTGTCTGTGTTTCGCTAGATAAGAACCAATAAATCTTTGTTATCGCATGTTTCCTTGCCAATCACAAAGTCATTGCAAAGTTCGCCGAAGGGTGAGAAAATTGTTGACACACAAAAAAGCCTCATAAACTGAATTTCCTATTAACAATATCTGAGATATTTCATAGTTCAGAGTGTAATGCCAGACTGCAGGATATACTTTGACCAACTAAAGTAACAGAAGAGGGACATTATAAATTGAAACAAGTTATGATAAACCGTCCTGAGCTATCTGGTAACGGAATTTGCCCCATTTATCCAAACTTTATATCAGCTCACCTATCAAAAAATCGTCGTGACTCGACCGTGTCGAGGAAAATGTAAAAAAGAGTTAAGTCCACGTTTTTCAAATTCTCTCCAGTCATAGATTATCAGTAACAGGTCTTGAAAATCATTCCAGTTGGTAGTATTACTATGTACTTTGCCTTTAAGTCTAAAACATTCCCTTGGCATTCATTTTCAGCTTTGGAGAAACTCTTGATTGGTAATGTACACAAACAGCTTTTCACCGTATATGTTTTGAAATTGTTTAATAATTCTTTTCACAAATTTTTTTAAAGAATAAAACGTGAATTAACAATGATTAAAACTTACAGTAAAATGGAATTCTGTAAACACAATCCTTCTTTGTGACCAGGAGAAGAAATTAATGTTGTCTTTCAGTTGCATGAAAAGTTTGTAATGGGTTTTCAAATTTGAAGGGGCATTCATAAATCATTTACTGCGCCATCTGTACTTCTAGTGAAGGATTATAAAACATAGTCACGACTTATCGGGCTGCGGTGTATTAATTGTATTTGATCATGCATTTACTAAGTATTTAGAGAAGCTGACAAACAGATAGCTTTTGCTGCCCAGTAGATCATTAGTTGAGCCAGAGAATTCACTAAAATGTGCTTCATTTAACATTGTTTTCAATCAAGGAATAGGTCAGGAAAGGTTGTTTAGCGCTTTAGTAAAAAAAAGTGACGAAGAGAGAGCTTTTGCGGTCCAGCTAATCAGGAGTTGAGTTACAGGATTTATAAAAACGCACTACACCTAATGTTGTTTACAATTAGGGTTAAGTCAAGAAAATTTGGTCTGTATTAGTTGGAGAAAAATCGACAAAAAGAGCTTTTGTGGTCTAGTAAATGACAATTTAACCAAAAACATGCTACTTTTGAGATCATTTCAAATTTATAGTAAGTCAAGCATATTTGTTTCAAATGTTAGTTAGAGGTGACAAGCAGAGAGCGTTTGTGGCTGATTTATAAAATAGGCCAAAATATTAATTGAAATATCATACATTTTACATTGCTTTTGACAAATGACAGATCTAGAATATTCATTTATACACTTAGAGAACTTTACAAACGGAGCGCTTTTTGGTCCAATGAATAATTAGTCCACGCATATAAAATCAGTTTTCTTTATATTCTGTAAATGTCCCATGTTATGATTCGTATTGATCTGTGGTAGAATACTCGTGGGTGGGAATTTGCCTTAACTGAGCGACAACATCATATGAAACAAACTTCTCATTTGCCATTGATTTCCATTTGTGATAGGTCAAGACAAAACAGTTTTTCACACTTTAATCCAATGTTTTGACAGTAGCCCCTCGTGTATACAGCATAGAGTTATGAAGCCGACCCACTTAGCTACCTATGATTAAATTCTGATGCATGATGTTAGGAAATAATATAAAGTCTTTAACATAACAAGAGAATAATCTTTTGAAAAATATTCACATGATGATATGTGACTCAGAACAGGCCTGTGCCTTCAGTATAATTGTATAATTGGCATCTTCCGTACGACAGAATTTTACTATTGGTTTATAGTCAGTTGAATTTCTTAATGTAGTGTTAAAAGCCCTCAGGGCATTCATTTCTTGATTCATAAATCAAATGATCTACATTTGTAAGTTGTACGGAAATTAGCGATTGAAATTTACGAAATTTTGGTCAGTTGTATCTTCTCTTTCCTTGGCATATATTATATAACTGAATACATAAAAAGGCGCAAAAGATCAACTCGATGCCTGCTCTCTGTGGATGTTGCCCCTCTTCTGCATCGTTTACTATACATGATATGTTTCTATAATTACAGACTGCAATTACAGAAAGGAGATTGTTTGAAAATCTACAAATTAGGCTATTCTTTCACGCATATTCCCTTTCCTATTGATCATCTCATATTCCTATTGAGAAAGATAANACAGACGGCAATTACAGAAAGGAGATTGTTTGAAAATCTACAAATTAGGCTATTCTTTCACGCATATTCCCTTTCCTATTGATCATCTCATATTCCTATTGAGAAAGATAATTGACTAAGTTACGAAAGAACCGCACTGAAAGCCTAAAGCTCATGTCTTATGATTTTATCATCCTGTTGAAGATCCTTTTCCTTTATCATCAAGATTTTTCTCAGTTCCGTCAATTCCAACTTCAGTGAGTAGAGAGTTTCAAGAAGATTGCGTGAATGCTATTTAGCTATCCTCTATCAATCCAAGTTTTCTTTCAAGCCCGTTACGTATCCCATTAAACATCCTGAAGATTTTAAAATTCTCTTTCTTTCAACGTTTCTTTTATCGGAAAGCATTTTCTCGCATGATGAGAAAATGAGCTTTATTTTTCTTAAGGAACTGCAAATACCTGCAGATGAGATCACTTTGAAAACGAAGAAGATAGTTTTTTAAAAGAATTTTGCAATCTCTGCAAAGCCAGTTTGCGCAATTTGATATATTTCTTCCAACGTTGACTTCATTCATCAGAAACAAGTTTAGCGCTTGATGAGAAAATGTTCATTATTTTGCATAAACTATTGCAGATAACTTCAAATGAGAACATTTTGAAAACAAACTTGAATTGTTTATGAAAGGAACAATTTCAAAATCTCTAGAATAAGCTAATTTCCTTAATTGTTCAAACTGAATAGAACTTGTGTGTAAATACAAAATATTTTCTCATTGAACAAGGATTATCGTATGATTTAAACAGTACTTCACAATATTCCTTCATTTATTGAAAATATTCTTTGTCAAAAGTATTTCTGGTCTTCATTAATTTTGCATCTCGTTCAAAATTTATTGCACAG
Organism: Aurelia aurita complex sp. Pacific; assembly: GCA_004194395.1. Lineage (NCBI taxonomy): Eukaryota > Metazoa > Cnidaria > Scyphozoa > Semaeostomeae > Ulmaridae > Aurelia > Aurelia aurita complex sp. Pacific. Next base: position 26,749 of record REGL01001051.1, read on the forward strand.
TAGCAGGTTTGTTTCTACTAAATACGTCTAACTTTCATAATATTCGGTCAAAACTGGTATCAACTGTGCAGAGCTAAATTAGTTCGACGATTTTTCAGGCTTTTTTTAAACGCTGCTTTAGCAACAGAGCTGGATACGAAAACAATGTTTCAGCAAACGGAGCTTTATAATTTGCTCACAGCAAAATGCAGAAAATTCTATGCTAGAGACGCCAAACGTTTCGTTTCTTTTGTGGAGATTTGCAAAGAATCATCGCATTTCAAAAGGGACATTTTAAGTTCATGGTCAGTGCCCCTAAATGAGTGAGCATTCCTTTGAGTTCGATATCAATTCACCATCTCACATAGAAGTCGTTCCTGTGTGCCTTGTTGACCGACATGCGAAGCGTACAGCAGTAACCCGCACATAGGAACTGTCTGTATATAGATAAAATCAGATTACTTGTTTTGGTTCATCATATATAACAAAGCATGAGTTATAAAATGAAGTGCTGAAGTTTTATTATTTATGTGGACCATTTTTTATCAATGATACGACAAATCAGGAGTAAGAATTTTCAAAAATATTGATATTTGCTTTCACATTTCCCTTTCGCTTCATCAGAACTGACCTTACGATGATTGGGGGCAAAGCTATAAACCAAAATTTAAATGAGTTAACATGGCAACAACAGCCTAACAAAGGGACCTACCTAGTACAAAATTCCAAAATCGAGCTAAACGAAAAGAGAAATAGAGCCAAAGGGAAATTTCTAACTTCTCCTGGGATAAACAGTGCCTTTTTCTGCTTCCTTCTCGCTATATTCTGCTTCCTTTCAGCTCACTTTCTCTTTTCATCAAGCTCGATTCCAACATTTTGTCTTAGGTAGCTCCATTTGTTAGTCTGTTTTGGCCATGTTACCCCATTGTGATTTGGTTTATAGGTAGGCCTCCAATGATTGTAAGGTTAGTTCTGATGAAGCGAAAATGAAGTGTTAAAGCAAGTGTCTATATTTTTGCAAAAACTTTTTTATCAAAATACTTCTGATTTCCTTGCAAAGCACGAGGGCAAAATTGTTTGCGTTTCTTCAGAAAGCCAGGAACGCCGGAGAGGGGGGGGGCGAGGGGGGCAAGCGCCCCTCCTGCCCTTTCCTAACGGGGGCAAGGGGGCAAAGGTGCCCTTTCAATGAAAAACAATAATTTACTTTGAAACTTGATAGAAAAGCCACCATAGCTTCATTCCCTTATCAGAAACACACCAGTAACGAAAAATGACTGGCAATTGCAACTTCAAAATAAACAATATGCGATTTTATGCGATTCGGAATGAGGACATGTGGAG
>REGL01001051.1:53175-82901 GCA_004194395.1 Aurelia aurita complex sp. Pacific
TAGATTTTGATTATTGTTTTTATCGGAGGGCCCCTTGAAAACCAGCTTCTGCTGAAGGGCAACCCTCCTTAAAAGAATTAAATATGAAATATATATGAATATATGAAATATAAAATAAAATATTAGATGTCTGAAGCATATCTAAATTTTGAAAGTCTATGTGCCAATAGCTCGAACAGAAAGCTTCCCTGACAACTTGTGGGGGGGGGGGGGCTGGTAAATTTTCACTCGATCTTTGCGGATTTTATTCAAAGCATATCTTTTAAATCTATTTGATTTCCAGTCGATGGCAGAAAGTGCTTCTACAGTAGAAAGTTTTCAGGAGTTATTTTCAAACAGTATTGTGGTGTACTGTGTGCAGTCTTTGACATGCCTTTCAGGACTCCATAAATCCTTTTTGTGTCCTTGAACACAAGCTACAATGACAAAGGAATCCTTAGATATACCTGCACGATGACAAAGGAACATTTGAACGTGACTGAAAGAAAAATAAATTGTTCTCTTTTTCATGCGTTGGGTAGCTCTTCTTGACCCACTGAGACTAAAGATCTCTCTTTTAGGATAAAAAGTTGTTCTTTGCTTTGCATCTTTGCTTTGCCTTTCAAAATCAACGGAAAATTGTTTCGTGATCCAACACGTTGATGTGTTTGTCTGAAATAACGTAACAAATGTAGTTTTCATACCCAGAGTTTAATAGTAATTAGGACAAGCTTGCTCCCCATTGTCATTTGCCATTTTGAAATACTTTCTCTGTTGCCGTAGAATGGACTGCGAATTTCGACAGCGAAGGAGTTGCCATGGATACATTAGATGCCGCTGCAGTTGGATGGGTAGATTCAAGTGCAACCTCCGTTGTGGAAGTCACAGACGAGGCTGGATTTGCTGATTTTACCGATATCACAAAATTTTCATGGTTGGTTGCGACTTCTTTGCTAACAGAAACACTTTTGATTTTTATCATTACTCAAGAAAAGATAGGATATTACAGTTTCCCAGTTTTGTCAGGGAGCCATGTCAACTACCCTTGTTTATTTAATGTCGAGCAAAACAATGTCTACTGTCCTTTAAGAGCGGGCGTTCTGTTTATTTGCTTACGATGATGAATATTTTTTTCTATCAATCTAAAGTTATTAAAAAACGAATACAAGATACTGCCGCCTTTGACGTCAAGGAATGGCCTTGGAAATTAACGAGAAGAATGCTTTGTAGCCTTAGTTGTGCAAACTTGTGTCTAACTGGTCAAGGAGCGATAGGCCTATAGCGATCACAAGACTGTTTGGTGATAAAATGAGGAATGGTCATGACAAGTTTCAAGGGTTGTTAGATATGCCAAATATTTCCAAATTGATGCACGTAATGACCCACCTCTAAGGTTTCTTTAATTCATCCTTGAAATCATATTTCTAGAAAAGCATATTTATTTCAAATTTCAATTTTATATGTTTCCTTTGAAAAGTTCAGTTTTACAGTTTAAACGTTTGGTCATCCGCAACATGTCTTTTGCAGTCCTTGGTCTTTCTCGCCCTTCCTAACATTTTCTTTTCCAACAGTGATGCAGATGAAAACACAGAAAAGCAGAGCACGGGACCGGAATCACCTGTTGCTATGGACGAGGATAGCAACGACTCAGTGAAGGCAGAAGTTACAACAAAAGATGAGACAAAAGCGGAGACGAAAGACATTCCTACCGAAGGTTTGTGTCCTTTTCCTAAAGTTTTTCGCACAACATGTGATATGTCATACAGATTTATTGGATTTACCGAATGATCTTCTGTTGTGTTTTCCAAAAATACAATAGCACGGAATCCTGCAAATGATGATGAAAAGAAGGTTTTATATGCAACTAATGTCTCGTTCAATTCTTACCCTCACCATCCCCCCGGGACACCCCCAAGCATTTGCTCAAAATTTTTCCGGCTCCCAGGCATTTGACTGTACAATTTTGCCCGGCCCCAGAACATTTGAGCCCCATTTGAGCTTTCGCATTATACAGTTACTGGGAATATGGCATATTTTCAGTGCCCGGCTCCTGGGTATTCACCGAAAAGAAATTTTCGGCCCCCGTGCACTTGTGCAAGAAATCTTATTTATCCCTGGAGCTGCCCGGGGGGATGGTGAGGGTAGGATTTGAACGCGACATAAATTACATGTGAATTCAGCATAGAGCTCAAATCTTTAAAAGGGTGGATGTAAAATTCGATTACATTTTTCTTTGAATTAAAGTGCTTGAAAGGAACTCAGGATTCTTTGCTGTACAGCTGCCATGGAACTTTTTGATATGCTGATTAGTTTCAGAATGGATCAGTTGTAAATTCCTTGTTATTTGTTAATAGTTTGAGTCCAGATTTTTAACGAAGTCATAACCATCAGCATCATTAATTTATTTAACGTTGGCTACATTAAAGAAAAATAACTAAACTACATCTAATTTAGGCCTACTTTATAAAATTTACATTTTCTTAAACCAAATCGATTAAAAATGTGCAATGTATATTTACAAGATGAACGATACAAGATGAAAAGTAGAAGGGTATGCCGAAACATTGCTTCCAAAACTAAATGACCAATTCAGGGATGCACCTTTTGGTTCCTTCCACCTACAGGTAGTTTTTGTCGAACTCAACGTCGTGTCTTTTTCTTATAGATGATAGAATGGACGAAGATTTACCTGAATCAGAAAGGACTTATGTTAAAACTGAAGTTCCAAAAGACAGGTAATTTTTGTTTATGTTTTTTGTACTTTTTCTGGGAATATGTTTCAGAGATTGATGAACCTTCTGAAAATTTGTCCCACTTTTAAACGCACACTGTCGTGGCGCTGATTGCGTGAATAAGACAATACAAAAGTGTAGAATGAGACAGTCCTCAATAATTATGCTGTACAATGAAATTCATGAAGGTGACAACGATCTGACTCCCTTTATGCTCGGAACAAAAGTATGATCCAGCAGCATGAAGTGAAGGCTTGGTAATTATTCAAAAGCCAGATCTTTTGTTAATTATATCAACACCACAACTAGCCAATCACAGCCAGGACAGTGTTTCTTTAAAAACTTTCCTGCAAAAGCGTATTACGAATTTAAACAATTGTAAATCTTTAGTATAACAGAGACTTATCTTCATTTTGAAAATGTTTTTATACCGTTAGATGCATTATTGCTTCCGGAACTAACTGATTAACCAAAGAACATACTCGAGAATTTACCCCGTGGCAGTAAAACAAACTTCAATTTCATGAACGTTTCCACTCAAAACGTTCCTTTTTATGCGTAGCATTGTTGGAGAGTACAAGTGGCAGATTTTGTAATACAATTGCATCGGTTGCTTTTGATTGACACCTCAATTCAAAGCGATTAGGGACTGCAGGCAAAGGAAATTCTGTCAACCAATAATTCAACACAACCAAGGCCGCAAAAGTTGCCCTGAAACCAGTAGGGCAAACACTTGCCTTGTGCACGTGAAAGGTGGCTCTTAATGAGAAGTTATGTGTTATCGAAAGAAGAAGGGTAAATCCAAAGTTCTGCCTGGCGGAGCTTGTTTATTTGATTCAGAAGCCGAGCAGAAGGCATTACAATTCTCTCATATTTAGGGCTCAAATGAAACAATTACTACTTGTTTGTTTATTTGAATCAAATAAACAAACTTTGTCAGGCAGAATTTTGGATTTACCCTTCTTCTTTCGACATGAGCACATAACTTCTCTTAAACACCACCTTTTGCGTGCACAAGGCGAGAGTTTGCACTACCGGTTTCAGAGCAACATTTGCGGCTTTGTTTGTTTGTTTGTTTGTTTGTTTGTTTTGAATTACTTATTGAGAGAATTCCTCTGTCTGCAATCGCTAATCGCTTTGAATTGAGTTATCAATTAAAGCAACTGATGCTATTGTATTACAAAATCTGCCCGTTTTGATTGGATACAGTTGTACAGTTGTACAATTTCAAATTTCAAACGGTAGCTAAATATTTGTAGCCCACCCGGTAGGATCGCAAAAGTTTTGTACGCAGGTGGGCTGATATTGCTGTGCCATCGGTATTTTTCATTGTGAGTCGATTTCTTGTTAAATTTCTCATCAATCTTTATTCGTCCCTCGTTACAGTGAAACTAAAGAAGAATCTGAGAGTAATAGTAGCAACAAAGAAGAAAAAGAGTCCAATTCGCCAGAGAAGGAAAGTAACAAAGTAGATGACAATAATAAAACGCAAGATGAAGCAGAAGATAAAAACATATCAAAAAAAGAAGGGTAAGTAATTTGTTTCAGAGTTTATGATTATTTAGACTGGTAAAGTTGATACAAGTACCCTTTATGTACCATCACGAGACAAACATTTTTAAGTTCGGTTTAATCGACAGGGGTGGAAAAAATATTTTCATTTCTGGACCGAAAAGTCGTTGAAAAACTTTCTGTGACAGCAGGGTGCTCCAAACAAGAATCCACTTTTTGGCAGGTCATGATAGAAGTACGTGGCACACATTTTGAAGATTGGTCAGTAATCCTCAATCTCAGTTGTAAAGGATCTTTATTGAATTTTGTTGACTTTGCGACTGACAACTTAACAAGTTATGAACAGTATTGTTGTAGTCTGGAGATAGCGTAATTTAACCAAGCATCAATCCATTTTCTAAAGATTTAAGATGCCAAGAGAAATTTGAGGACTTTAAAATTCCCCCTTCCTTTTGCATGTCTTTCTGGAGACCTGAAAAAATTTCTGGGACCATTGGTGCCGTGGTCCGCTATTTTTCCACCCATGAATCGGTAAATGGAAAATGGTCACTTTGGTGCATGGAAACAGAGTTATTTATATTTAGATATGAATATTGAATCGCCGCCCTACTTAAACATGAGTATAATTAACTGTTGCGCTATTTGAAATTCTTTCGCCCAAAAGTTTACAAATGGTTTGTTCTTGGAAATAATGTGGAGATTCCCTCCTGACTACTGACAAATGTTCAATAATGATCCTTTCCTTTAATTCAATTTACTCGGGTCTGAAATATAGCGGATGCGTGGACAATTTTCCAGTCCTAGTAAATAGGGAGTCGGAAATCAAGGATGGGTGAAATTTGTTACTAATTAGGCTACACTTACAAGTTGCTTTTGCTGTAAAGATGATCGAAATCAAATAAAGAATCATAGAAACCTGTTCGAAAAAATAGCGAGTGACTTAACATGTTTCACATTTCAAGAGGCTCGAAATTGAGAAATCTAGAATAATGCCCTCGGTGTATTCGATATCTACCCTGACCATCCCCCCGGGCAGCCTGGGGGTCAATAAAGATTTCTTGTGCAAATGCCTGGGGGCCGGGCAGAATTTTTGAGCAAATACCCGGGGGTGTCCCGGGGGTGGTCAGGGTAGGAATTGAACGAGACATAAAGGGGACATCTATTCCGGTTTCGGTAGTAGCTGCCTGGATATGGGAAGATAATCAAGATTTCATTTTACTTACAGAAATGTAAAAGTAGATGTGTTTGAGTCTGGTGATGATCCAATGCTGGTGACGTCACAAGTCGTTGGTGGATTTGTTGTCATCAATGCAACAGAAGGAAAAGCGAATGAAAAGGTTGTTTTTCTTGTTTGTTGGTTTGTTCGTTTGCTTATTTGCTTAATGCATGGGCCGTAGGAAACTCTGAATTAAAANCGGGGGTGTCCCGGGGGAGGTCAGGGTAGGAATTGAACGAGACATAAAGGGGACATCTATTCCGGTTTCGGTAGTAGCTGCCTGGATATGGGAAGATAATCAAGATTTCATTTTACTTACAGAAATGTAAAAGTAGATGTGTTTGAGTCTGGTGATGATCCAATGCTGGTGACGTCACAAGTCGTTGGTGGATTTGTTGTCATCAATGCAACAGAAGGAAAAGCGAATGAAAAGGTTGTTTTTCTTGTTTGTTGGTTTGTTCGTTTGCTTATTTGCTTAATGCATGGGCCGTAGGAAACTCTGAATTAAAAAAGTAGATTTACGCTTGATACATTTATGTTTCTTGCTGTCTCTACCTCTCCTGCGAAGGTGCCATTTCAATCCCCATGCATGGCCTTGACTGGTGTGATTGCCCCAATGCCCTCCATATCACGCCAATGTCCTATAGAGACAGAAGGCAAACATAAATTATGACTATCTCGATGTATCAAAAGTAATTCAGAGTTTCCTATAGCCCATGATTTATGTAATGCTGTTGAAGGATTGGTAGTGGTCTAGTCAAATTTCGCAAATCCACTGAAAATTCACGGAGTTAAGATTTTTTGGAGTTCGATTTTGTATCAAAGCTGCAAGCAGATGCTTCTCTGTAAGTAACTCCGGGTTATCCTTTGTTTTGTTTCACGCCTATGTTTCTAGTTAACTAGATAAAATTTGTAAAGCGTTGTCTGTAACCAGTAACCTTACTAATTCTAAGATACACTGGCGCAGATGAATGCTTTGAGAAGTTTTGCTTCTGCTGAGCAAAGCTGGAAAATATCGTTCTCACTTATCGATGGAGTTTTGATTTAATTTTTTTTGGATACTTGCATTCTTCAAAGAAGTTTGATAATGGCTGTAACAATTAAACTAGTTTCCAAAAGCTATAGAGACTGTATTGAGGTTTTTCACACACTGTAGGAAATGTGGTAGTTGGTGTGTTAACTGACAGTGATAATGATATTCAAAAGTTACCTTGGTCTTAATTCCTCTCGGCCTCTGCTTGTTGTTTTGCTTGAAAGAATCCTATCATGCTAGTGCTGCATCTGCCATTTTGGTTTTGGCTGTGCAATTGGCCTCGCATTACCCTGCGTGGGAGGAAGCCTCCCAGTTTCACAAAATCAACATGGCGGATGCAGCACAAGCATGATAGGACTCTTTCAAGCAAATAAGAAGCAGAAGCCAAGAGGAATAAAGACCATGGTAACTTTTGAATATCGTTATTATCAATTAACATACCAACTGCAGTAAATCCCCGCATATAAGAACCTACTTTTTTGAGAACCAGGCTGAAATAGGGTCTTATTTTAAAGGTACAAAGACGAATTTCAAGGTATGAAGGTTCTTATTTGAAGGGTGCCTTGTATAGGCCCTTTTAGAGTCTGCATGAAAGATGTTTAGAAAAAAAAAAAAAAAAAAAAAAAAAATTAACATACCAACTGCAGTAAATCCCCGCATATAAGAACCTACTTTTTTGAGAACCAGGCTGAAATAGGGTCTTATTTTAAAGGTACAAAGACGAATTTCAAGGTATGAAGGTTTTTATTTGAAGGGTGCCTTGTATAGGCCCTTTTAGAGTCTGCATGAAAGATGTTTAGACCTGTAATTTATTTTGGTAGAGTTGTAAACCTAAGCTTACAAACAGCAGGGGAGGAGATTCAAACTTTAACAGCCAACTGGGAAAAAAATCAGCTTAATAACGACGATCAAGGATCAACTTTACTACCCCTGCAATAAGAACATATTTTTCATCAAACTGAAACAGGTTCTTAATTACAAGGTGCATAAGTTAAGGAAAACAGCCTCTAGGTTCTTAATTTTGTAGGTTCTTATATGCGGGGATTTAATGTACCGCATTTCCTACAGCGTGTGGTTTTTTCTCTCGATCAGCCTATCAAAGGAAACCCAATTTAAAATTGATTTATCGCATTTCATTTCAGGAAATTAAAGAATCTTCTCAAATAGAAGTTAATGCACCATCACCGCAAAAGCAGTCGTTAAGTCCGTCACATGGTGCAGTCTCAATCGTTACAGTTTCAAGGTATATGATTCATTTGTTCACTGTGTTTGTGTCATTTGCCTCATTGTGTTTTATCTGATAGACCTTACATATAAGAAGGACTTTGATAAGGCTATCTTATTCGTGAAATCTTTTCAAAACACAGTAAATTGGAACGGTGTTATATTAAAATACCGGGTTTCCCAAAAAAGACTCATTTTTAAGAAATCACCGAAACTTGAAGTATCCAAAATCCACTTGAAATTGCGTACCCTCTTCGTCTAGGATAATTCACTTGTCCTTGTTGTTAATGAAACTACTGTTATATCAAAGGATTCTCATAAACGTGTGCGTTGTATTGTCCTGCCAAAAATGTTACCAGATTACATACGAACAAGGATGTACTTTTTCTTGGGACGCCCGATAGTAGAGATAGGTAGTGCAATGTTGCGTAGAATTTTCATTTTTCTATTGTTGATTTTCTGTGATAAAAATTTAAGATGTTTTTGTTGATGTGATTAGCATTTTATCTGTTTTGATTTTTGTGTTGTTCGTAAAACGAGGACCATGAAAATATTTCTGAAAGATGTATATGTAAATAGTATGTATATTGTTTCAGTCGACAAGTTATCAACATTAATTCAGACGGTAAAGTCGAATCTCCACGTTCACCGAAAACATCAAGATCACCAAGATCGCCGAAGAAATCAAAATCACCGACCAATATCAAATCACCTAGGTCACCCCAATCGCCTCAATCACCCCGATCACCCGGATCACCCCAATCACCAAGGGCGCATTCACCTACAACTGATAAACCTGGATCGCCAAGAGAGGAATCAATTTCCGAATCAAAAGAATCGCACAAGGAAGCAAAGGAATCAAAAGCAGAAACAGATGCATTACAGCGAACTGAGCTTATTGTTGAATTGCCGAAAGCGAATGGACCAGTAGTAACAGCTGAGGAAATGAAAGAAACGATTAATCATCAAATTGAAAGGTGAGTTTGATTTGCAGTAAGGAGTCAGTCAGCTCTGGGGACAGATGTGGTTCCCGGGTGAAATCAAGGGCGATATGAAATGCGCAGTTCCGTTTCAATATTGATTTAGGCCCGATCAGAGAGCATGTGTAGATTCTTAGGCCCAATTTGCTCACATGTATCGGTGCTTGTTTCCTAGCTTGGTTTCCTGCAAGAATTTGTTCATACCTTACTGGCAGTACCTTTAAACTTTCCATGGCATTTATTGTCTTTACAGCTCTGTAAATATAATCTTTTTTCGCTTTTAATTGCCTGGAATTTGGTATCTGCAGACTGTTTCTCTCTCACAGCACGAATTTTTCCTTGCAGTGATTTTTATTTTCAACGGAACTGCGCATTGGTTTATCTTCACATTTCATATCGCCCTTGGTGAAATTAGGGTATCTTATTCCGTTTGCCCCAAGGGTCTTATTTCCTAAATTTTGGAATAGATCCCGTATCTTGTACCACAAGTATCTTGTATCAAAAGAGTTCTTTCTGACACTGGAGAGGAAGGGCTTATTAGATTAGAGAGGGGGGGGGGGCTTATTCACAAAATCAAATGACAAGGATATATATGATAGCTTTTTGGTTCTTTTGCACCATATTTTGTGGATTCAACATACAATTTTACGAGTCAAATACATAAATTCGACACAATTTTATCTCAATTCATATCAAAATTAACATGCAGACTTGTTTAGCTCAATNATATATATGATAGCTTTTTGGTTCTTTTGCACCATATTTTGTGGATTCAACATACAATTTTACGAGTCAAATACATAAATTCGACACAATTTTATCTCAATTCATATCAAAATTAACATGCAGACTTGTTTAGCTCAATAACTGGAAAATCTTTGGTAAACTCTAGAATTTTATATAAGTGGGGGGCTTATTTAAAATTTTGGCTGAGAGGGGAGGGGCTTATTAGAGAGGGGGGCTTAATAGAGCTTTTACAGTATTTTCAGTGTTCAGAAAAGTTAAAAGGAAATGAAAATAATACTTCAGCTTCTCGGCTATCAACTAGACGTTGATTCATGTAACGAATTTTCAAATGTGTGGAAGTCTTTTTATCGCGCCCGGTACTAGATTTTTATTCTCTCTCTCTCTTTCGTAGTGATAAACAAACTTCGTCACAAAGCAGTAGCGATGTCAAGTCATGACGGTATGCTGAAGAAGAGAGCATTGTTCTCTTTGGCGGCATGGCATTCAGTGTTCAGGTGACGATAAGAAATCCTAATACTAATGATCCGAATGGATAGATGGCCTAGCTTGGTCAGGCAGCAGATTGACTTGTTTTGATATGAATGTCTTCTTATAAGGTTGGATCAATAGCCAAGCCCTGCTCGCTGTACAGCTTCAACAACGTTGCTTGGTGTGCATGGCAGTGAATGGATGCGAAGAGATTAGACTGGGGTATACTAGTAAGAGGCATCGATAGCAATATCCTCAGTCACCTTATAAGCTGTGTACGTGATAGAGAAGTGTCACCCGCAAAATGAACCTTGCTGCTGAACTTGCTACCACCCCCCCCTGGCTCTCTCTCGGAATGTATAAAAACAATAAGTTTACTTTATACCTAACTTACTTACCATGTCAGCAAGCAGCATGAATGGAACGGAGAGAGAGGGGCAGAGAGCCTTTTTCCTTTCTTCTTTACAGCTATAGAATCGAGGCTGCGGATCCGAGAACTGGTCAGGCAAAGTTCAATTCCCCAATTCCCCAATTCCCCAATTAGAGCGTGAATTCTCTAAAGACAATCTGCTTGTACGCCTTTGGTTCCTATTATATCATACAGATCACACGTCCTTGCAAATCTTTTAAACACGATGTAGCGAAAGAATCCCAGCACTGATTATAGCTGTATTAAGGAGCTTGATACGCGGTGACATAGTGAGTCTTTTTAAGCCATACAATTTTGCACTTTCATATAGTAATACAACTGTGTGAATGGGATTGGTTGTCCGTTTAATTGGTCGGGATTCATGTACCATTTTCTTCGCATAGTTTCTTTTTAAATCATACAATTTTATGTGTTGTAAAACAGCATTAGCAGCATTGGTACAATAATTGTATATATATTCAATGCAATGACAATCGCCAATAGCTATCATCAAAATTAGGAACAGCAGTAGCATCAGTTAAAAGCGAGCACAACCAAATTTTGATGATTTAAACTGTTACTCCTTGTGTGACTATAAGGTTGACTCAATGCTCTTCGCAGTTTCGCTTTTTGGCTGAACTCATACGGCTACAACTACAACTCATTACCCTACGCTTCCAGAATCGGATTAGCCTTGTACTCATATCATATATACCATAATATGGCCTAAATCACCTGCTATTTTCTTAAAGCCACTGAGCCTGAAACGCCACAAGAAGCAGTTTTACAGAACTGCTGTGCCATAAAGCTAGCTGTCAGTACTTAGATGAATATTCCTTCAAGCCTAATTGCAAAAACGCGTTCTTCCATTTCGTATTCTCATTAGCACACAAGGGCGACGATGAATTGTCGCCAATTGAGATTTCTGTCAGGTTTTACAGCTCTAGGGTAATAAGGTGCCCACTGCAGTGAACACAGCAACATCAATTCAATAGATGAGAGGAGCGTAAGTCGAGGGTCATTGTTGAGTGAGGTGTCTGTTGCGGTTAAGGTAGAGAAACAGCAGTTCTTTTGATGACACTGACAAACATATACTGACCCTTTCTGCAAGTACGGGTGGGTTAAATTGGTTTCACGCAAGAAGATATCTTTGGAACCGTAATCGATTGAACTTTTTAAAATGAACCCCTGACAGGATGCAGTTTCGGACTGCTCTAAATTCCATCCGACATCTACCAGGTGATTTCCTCCTCTCCATTGCTGTCTAAATTTCTTCGACACAGAACATACTTCTCACCAATAATAGTTGCTTACTTTCTCACTCCATCATTCATCAAAGGTTGTGCTTGTTTTCGTTCGATGTGAGCTTGTCAGATTGTCCAAAGGTATATTGGAAGAGGCTGTTAGATAACCAAATTCAAGTAAATGAAAGATGGAATGTTAGGATTCAGGCGAACCCTTTTATCATGTTACTTTTACTTCAAACTTTTATGGTAGTACACAATGATCCTTCTAAAGTAATTTCGTTTAAACTCCACATTTCACTGATTAAATTTAGGATTGTTGGAGATTTGTCTTTGCATAGAATGATTTTGGACTTTAAATCTGTTTTTCTTTATTTACTTGTACCTTGTGTTTTTTGTATGGCAAGAATTCTATAATTCACCGGGTGAGTCAATAAAAAGAATCCCTGTTTGAAAGGTCACTGCTCCCTGAATATCAAGATGATGATATCGGCAAATATATAGTTTGATGGTAGACGTATTAAAATCCATTTTAAAATTTACCTGAATGAAATCGGCCACGCCGTTCTGAAATTATGAGGGACTTTCTTGAGAAAGCCTGTTCAAGAAACCTTCAAAACATGCCCAAAATCATGAACAAATTTCCGAAATGTTTTTGCCGTGCACGGGCCTTACAGCAATGACTTCTACACGCTTTAGCACGCTTTTTAGCACGTGCTATCTTGGGAAGATAAACAAGTATTCCCCCTGGTATCAACAACCTATTCAGGTGGATTCCATTCTCCCAAGAGGACAAAAGACATGAAAACATGTGACTCATCAGCGTCTGAACCTAAGGCATAAATGCCCGAGGTAGATGTGTACATGTATCCTTCTTCTTTCGATATATGCTCATGTTTGCTCTTAAAAACAATTTCTGGAATGGACAACGAGCGTTCTAGCTAGCTACTTGGGTTTCAGAGAAACTTTTGCGGCTTGGTTTGTTTTGAATTACTGGGTGAGGGAATTTCCTTTGTCTGCAATCGCTAATCGCTTTGAATTCAGGTGTCAACCAAAGCAACTCATGCTATTGTCTTACAAAATCTGTTTATTCTGTGATCTGTCCTTGTTTTGCTGGTGTATTCCAAACTAAAACTGCCCAGTCAATCTGAAAGTTGACATATATCAGCGGGAAACCGCGAATTATCTACCGGGTGAGTCAGAAAAAAGGATCCCCGCTTGGAAGGCCACTGCTCCATGAATATCAAAGCAATCATATTAAAAAATGTCTTGTTTTATTGCCAATATGTTCAATTAGGTTCAATAATTTACCCGGCCTTAATCGGCCATTCCTTCTCGTGGATATGGGTGATTTTCTGCAAAAAGCCCCTTCAAAAAACCTGCAAAAATGAATGAAAACAATGAGCACATTTTCCTTCCTAAAATTGATGACACTCACATAAATTCATGTATTTTGTCCTCTTGGGAGAATGGAATCCCCCTGAATAGGTCATCGATACCAAGGGGAGGACTCGTTCATCCTCCCAAGAGGATAGCACGTGCTAAAGCGTTCACAAGTCATTGCTGTAAGGCACTGTAAGGCAGGAATGTTAGGGAAATGTTCATGATTTTGGGCACGTTTTGAAGGTTTTTTGAAGAGGCTTTCTGGAGAAAATCCCGCATAATTTCAGAATGGAGTAGCCGATTTCAGTTGGGTAAATTTTTTAGTAGATTTGAACATTTCTACCATAAAACTATATATTTGCCGATATCATTGTTTTGATATCCAGGGAGCCGTGACCTTTCAAACGGGGATTCTTTTTTCTGACTCACCCGGTAGTATGAAATTCCCATGTGCACTCATTCGTTAGCAGCTAATCTAAAACGGCTGTCACATAAAAATACTCGAAACTTTCTTTGAAATTAAGCTTGATTGTTTGCATTTTCTCTCAATCATAAATGATCGATATTTTTTCAGCTGCTAGGACATATCTGAACCTGAACAAAAATCATTATGTTTGTAAGTGTTGCGGAGAAAAAATGTACCGGCTATCAATGTACAATCAGAATTTCCAATTTTCTATGATACACCACGGTTTGTTGACCGTTAGCTTAACTGAACTGAACGTCAGTTGAACATGTTTCGAACAGCATTACTGAGAAATTTGAAATTCCCAGAGCGACGAATCTTCGCCAAAGAGACGTTCACAATAGAATCATCAGATTCGTCGAATGATCGAGAATTTCAAGAGCAAAATTGCAGCGTAGAAGGAACCATTTTTACCGAAATTGAACATACTTCATAGAGAAAAGTTGTGTTTGTATAGGAAAACATGTCACAAATTTTTGTTTTTATTTGCATGAATTTAAGTGGTTGCTAATGCCAAGTAGTCAAAAACACAGCCTGGCGAATTGATTGGATTTTAAGGCAGTCAAATTCTTAAATCATCACAACTTGCTTGCTTCTCGACTACATGCCTTGAGATGCGTCTTAACCATACAAATTGCCCAAATGGTTTAACCAAGCGAATTCTCCTTACCGATTCACAGTCAACAACAATAGCTGCAATAATGGTGATTTTAATGCCTCTTATTGTCATTACGAATGCATTTCTTGGATACATGATGTGCATAACAAAACAGCTGAACTCAAGAGGGAGATGGTATATGTTTTTCTTAACAGTGGCTGATGGACTTTATGGAGCGACATCATTGCCTCTAGCAATAGTCTTGCTATCCAAATACAAATCAACACGATTCTGTGCATTGGAATATGCTACGATATTTGTAGCACAGTTTATGGCAAATATGTCTGCTTACTTTACAGTGCTGATAGCCTTTCACAGATACTTAAAGATAAGCCCTGATTTGAAGAGTCGCACGTACGGGCCATTCAAGCATTCTCTCATGTCTGGTAAAGTGGCCAACTGCCTTGTTGCCCTGTGCGTCATATCACCTATTATGCATGGTGTCTTCAGCACGCACATATTTGGATATTCAAAATCAAGTTGGCCTAATATCGTCATGAAAGGTGTTGACTTTATCCTTTTTGTCTCAATCTACGTCTTGTACTTCAAAGTTTACTACAACGTAACAAGAAAGCATCCAACCATTACGGCCACTGAAAGCCATCAGAATAACAGTTCCAGGGGCTCGCACAAACCTCCTTCGTACGCGAAAGAACTCACAAAAACCGTGTTCTTAATCCTGATCTCTTTGGCCATAAATAACACGCCCATGATAATAACTGACCTTTGGACGACCACTTACATTTATTTCAAAGAAGAAATGGTCCCACCAGTAGCCATTTTTCTTTACTACATAAGTTGGGCACAAGTTTCTACTGTTACCATTTTTGATGCTTTGATAATCATCTATCGGAATAGACAAATAAGAGAGCATATTTCAGCCTGGAGACAGAAATAAATACAGCGTAATCTGTTTATTTGTATATTGTTAATGGGAAAGATAGCTCAAGCATTAATTTTCTTGAATCGTTTTCTCAGAGTGGTTGAGAAAATTTGTTTATTCAAGTAGTGACAGAACTGTTTACCTTTTTCATGCCTTTATTGTCATCAATCGTAACAGAAAATTTCGGAGTACATTTCAGTTTGGGACAGAAACATAAAATGCTGTGTTTTGTTCACTAAGAGTGTGTATATTATTAATGAAAAGGAAAACCCAGTATCAGTTTCCTTGAATCATTTTAATAGAGTGGTTGACTAAATTTGTGATTCAAAAAGCGTATGTAAGAACAGTATACTGCAACTGCAAAAATTACCAACCAGTAATATATCTATGTGCGTTTGAATGAAAAAATTTCTCACAACAAGACTGGAAACATTTTCGTCAGCAGCATATGCAAGAAACAGCCAGTGGATAATACAAAACATTTTTTATGTTAAAAACTTTATATACTCCAGCTATTACACACTTGAGGCTTGGTTGTCACTACTGTAAAAATTCATTTAGAATTGCGTTATTAGAAATATTTTGGTGCACTTTTCAAGATGCACTTTACAAGATATCCAAGCACATTTGGATGGATCAGAACATTGTTGATTCTATTTGAAAGCAGGACATCTTTCAGGGATTTTTTGCTGCTATGAAATCCGTTAAAGGGCAACTAAATATTGCCCTACAAGCGCTTCGCAGATGTCTTTTAATTAAAGTAAACGGCATCAGTTAAGAATTTTCATGAATTTCTTTAAGCAAGAAATTGTCAAATACTAGATTAAGATCAACGCAAACTGTCAAACAAGAAGACGAATTTGATGATAAAAGTTTCTTATTTTATCACATCTTCAATCAAACCTGTCTTGTGGCCTGTCTCCTACCTACATTCATGATATTCTGGAGATATTTTCGCTAAAAAGGTCTATTCACTTTGGGAAAATGGGCATGACTGGTGGAGGTATTGAAGGGGCTGGCAGGGAATTTTTCCCATCACTTTGTATGTTAAAAGATGCCGTGTTTGAAAGCAATAAATCATTCAAGATGCCGCTTATTCAATGCCTTCCTTATTACACTGATGATGTGCTTTTTACCCAGTGAGAACCAAGCTTAAAGCATAGTACGCTGTACATAACCTATTGACATAGATGTTGATATCAATTGTAATGACATTGTAAATACAGAAGCAAGGCTGCCTTGAGTATATGTGTGGCATCTTGAAAAAAAGCTTAATCTGATATTGTATCAAAATATTTCAAAATACTAAAAGCAGTTGCAAATATAAATCAATACCTATTAAGTAAAAATAACATCAAACTCCAAAAGTCAAATCAATTGTCTGGCCAGGTGTGACATGAACAACATGGGTATGGTCTCTTTCTGCACCCCATCTTTCTGCACTGATAGCATATGTCCCAGGAGCCATTTCAATTTGAACGTTGTCTGGTTTTTGAAGCTAGAAATAAGTTTAAACTTATAAGTCTAGAACTAGCGCACTGTAGATACATCAAAGAATTTGGTGGCATTGTAGAATCTTGTACAAGTCATTGTGATAAAATTACATTTTTTCTGATGAATTGGAACTTTTTCAACTGACAGGTATGGTATTGCCTCTCGTGAAGTTAAGGTGTATGTTGTCATTAGTGAGGGTAACTAAAAAATTCACCTCTTCAAAAATCGTTCTGTTGAGTTCTGCTTGAAGTCATGATGTCATAAGTCAGAAAGGCCTCAGTGTGCTAAATCGCGTTCCTTTGCATCCAAATCTTTTTACAATTTCCAAAAGTATATATGCTTACACGTATTTTTTTATAAGAAACCAAGAATTTGGGCCAGTACTGAAAGTTTCTTAAAATTATCAGAATTTGAGTTCTCAGAGTTTCTTATGAGTTTCTTAGAGGCTCCATAACAATCTTCATGTTTACTGCCTATGCCCTCCTGGACGTTTCAAAACAAGATTTTTTAAGCCTTTCCAATGTTTCAACATTACTCAAGTACCTTACTCAAGTACCTTACCCAAGTACGAGTAATATGATACAGCAAATACATGAAAGTAAAGTAAAAATATGTCAAGGATTTCCTTTATCAAAATGAATAGTTTCTTATCTTATATTCGCTCAGTACAATTGGAGTTTCTTAATTTTTTGGCGATCTGAGAGTTGAGTTTCTTATGGGCAGTTTCTTATAAAAAAAACATGTATTACATAGCATTATCACAAATGAATGATAACACTGCGAAGATTAATAGTTTAATAAAGAGAACTCACAGGATTTTTGAATTGTGATCCATACTGTCGTTCTGTGTGAAATCTGTTACAATGCTCATTGTCTTTTACTTTTAAACCTTTGTTTTCACCACATCCAAAGTACCTCTATCAATTTAAAGAAAAGAAAGTTATTACAATAAGGATCCTTTGTTTTTTGTAGAAATTAATTACAGAATACCAGCACACATTTCTTAAGAATTCTGTACGAGTTGCTCCAATTCTCTGTACTCCATTGAGATTTCTTGCAAGGTATGGAAGAATTGTTCTTCGTCATGAAACAATGCCTCTTGCGGGTTGAGAGGATTAGATTGCTTTTTGGAAAAACAGAATCTGTTTGAAAGAAACATACTGTATATTCCTTCTGATGTGTGACTGTTTAAAACGAATAACCTGAGTTAAAAGATGAGATCTCAAAGGTTTATAAATAGCCTATTGTATTTGATAATCCAGCGAGTGGCGGAAAAAAGCAAAGCCAAAGAAAACAATGGAGGTATTAGGTGTTTCTTTGTCCTATTTATAGACAAGCGCTATATATCTCAGGTCATTCACTTTAAGATTTTTTTGTATTAGAAACATTTCGCAAAGTGCAAAAATTTGTTCTTTCTTTTACACAAGTTAAGGACGAGGAGCACCTAAAGTAGCATTTACCTTGCATTGTCTAGTTGTCATGTTCATGAACTGAGTAACTGTGTCAAAGGCTTCATCTATTGACGTGTATATCTGTGGATCCTGTGGAGAATGAGAAATTCAGTGGACTACAAATCAGAGGTCATATTTTACTCAAAAAATACAGCACACCATTGTACATTTTGCTGTTTTCTCATTACTTAAATAGTTTATGTTGTAGACAAGCCAGGCTGCTCCTTTTTTCACGAAAGGATATTGGCGCATTTTATAAAGTGGTTAAATCCAAACCAAGCAGTGGTGTCGCCAAGGGGTGGACTGGCGTGGATTTGTCCCCCCCCAATTTTTTCAGAGGTTGATTTTCTAACTTCTCAAAATCCATTAAAAAACTTTGGGGGGGGGTAGATTTTTATTGAATTGGAACTTTTGTGATAACTGGTTTTCCAGCTATCAAAGGCTACCAGAGAAAGCAGAGCAGTTTTGTTGCCAAAAGCACAACTGAATTTGTAGGTCATAACTGAATTTTAGGAGTTCCTCCCTGCACCCTTCACAGAAGAGAACACTGTTTCTGTTACCATCTTTATTACCTTAACACTTGGAGGCCTGAAAGTTTGTTCTGGCCACTGGATTTTACGATGTGCAGCTCTTTCAAGTGTTGAAATTGATTGTCTCCCAGATCTGCATAAAGTGCATGCTAAGATGTCATGAGAACAACCATCTGTCTGTGATGAAAAAGAAGACATATTGTTAGGATATTTAACATAAATATAATTCTTTTTTGAAACTTAAACCATATTCAGTCTGCATGCACCAGACTGGAAAGTTTATGGAGTTTTTGTGTATATTGGATATTGAGCATTCGAGAATTTCCATGCTGCTTTACAATCAGAGCGTGCAGTTGTCAAAAAACAAAATCTCTATCGTTTTAGCCTATTGTTTTCGATCGATTGTAGAAACTACGAAGTTTCCATGCAAATTGTGCTTGGAAGGAAGGGCCATATTTCTACTCCAACTTGCATGCATTAAGAAGCCATCAAGTATGAAATTTCGAGTTTGTTTGGAATCTGGATTTCATATTTTGCAAAAATATTCTTGCTATGTGATCCTATTATTCTAAATGATGCAGGTACACAGTTTAGTGTAAACAAACAACCAGATAACATCCAACTTTTTGCTCTGTTTATATTATTGCACTTCTAATCTTCAAGTTCAGTACATGCGCAATGCACAAAGTACTAGCGGGTAAATACAGGAATTGCTCCGACCCGAAAATTTTCGTAAATGTACGATTTTGCGTTCATCGGTGACCGAGGCTTTGACTGGAGACTTAGCGAAATTTCACAGCAATGGCGGATGGAGCTATGTTTGCACTTGCAGCGAGGGAACTTTCATGCTACCCTGTTTCCTGTTGTAAATATGGAAAAGATGCGTTTTTATATAGGTGAGGTGCAGTAGGACTATTCTTAGTAGTCCCTTGATCGTAATGATTGATATCGCATGTCATGTGTGATTCTAGGCCAGCTTAGGCCTAAAAATAAAGCAATGATTCAGCAGTGAACGAAACCCCTCGCATATGAAACACAAGAGAAACGTCACGGACTAAACAAGTTTCAAAACGAACACATAAACATTCCGTTCTAATCACCTTTTGTCCAAGATAAGAGAAAGAGAGGAAACAGATAAAATTGTACATTATCAAAAGGAAATGTTGGGAATCCCCGATATGAATTAATTGATTGAGACAATCAATCATGTGCATTGATGTAGTTGGGATCTAAGGGCTTCCAGGAATATGTTTCTTTGGAGCACAATACCATAATTAAGACCAAGGATTGTCTCTTTGGCTATCATTTTGCGTCTGCCTGTGCGTGTGTGTTCCCCATTTGTTCGTAGATGAACAAATACGATTCTTGGGAAGATGACAAAACCCCTTACTTTGTCCTTGAGAACTGAGGTCTGCTAAGAACTTCTGAACGATTGAACGTCCTATCTACTTGCATAACTAAACTGTATGTATGGGCCACACAGTATGAAATTCTACCCTATGTTTAAGACGAGCAAATATAATTTTGAGAAATTTTGCTCGTTCAAGACAACCCATATCATATCTTCCCTTTTTTCATTTCTCTCAACAATGAAACCCACAAAATAAGAAATACAAAATAACAGCCACAATGAAAAAGATCAGTAACAAATACCAAGACCTTGGGAGTCTAAGTGTCGCACATGTTTGTTTCTCGTAAAACTTGTGCGAAGGAGGGCAAATTCAGCTGAATTCAAAAGAGAGCATGCATGAAACGATAAGTCCTAGTCGTCTGTTCCTCTCGTCAACGAAAACTTTGGCGTCGCAATAAAAACGAAAATTTTCGGGTCGGAGCAATTCCTGTATTTACCCGCTAGTCACAAAGTCATGAGATTCAAAAGTCTAGTTACAAAATATGCTAAATTATCCAATACCTTTCGAGGCATCTTCTTTGCAGACTTAAATACTTTTCAACAGCGACTTTGATGAACTTGTAATGCAACAGTTTGTTCATTGGAAATGGAACAAGAAAGGTAATCAGAAGAATCAAGCAGCAACAACAACAATAATAGTCAGCACTTTTTAATTTACCTCGTTTTCAATTGAAATTAGAAACCGTCGCAAGAACCCCCTCTTCGAACAGATATTCTACAAACGTTTCCTATTTGCTTGAACTTTTACATCACTTTGGTTAATTATCTTCATATTTTTGTTATCATGGTGAAATTTGATTAATTGTGGTGATTTTCAATAAGTTTTGTTTTGCAGCTGAACTGCGCAGGAACATTGAAGCGAAAAAGAGGCTTGAGATAGGCCAAAGAAAAATTTCACCACATGTTGGCAACTGCGGATTGATGTTTGAGAATATACTACCCAAGAAAGAAAATGAAATTGCAAAGAAGATCCGAGAAGAAATAACGATTTATGCGACAAAAATATGGAGAGAGGCGTCAGTCAAAAATCTAAAGCTGCTTTGGAAAAGACGGACAAGATCAGAGCAAGTTTTGCAAATGTCTTAAAAGAAGCAATCCTTGAAAAGCAAGCTGGCGAGCGTGACCGATATAATTCTGTTCTGAAAGTACTCAGTGAAGGCAAATTTTCCCCAGAGAGTTTGCTAGGGTATATTGAAGCTTGCAGATCATGTGTTGGTCTTTTAAATAGAGAACACGAAACTCTAGTGGGGGCAATACTTAAACTCGATTGGACATCAGCAAGCGAGGATGTTGTTACATCATACATAAATTTTCTGACTGAGCTTGTTTCTGCTCATACGTTTTTCTTGCGAAGTTGTTTTAAAATGCTGCTGCAGAAATTTATGCCGAATGTAAAGATAGCTGATCGTTTGGACGAATTAGATTTGAAAGACTATGAAATGCAATTTGAAAATGTGCATAAAGCAATTTGTGCCATGACAAAAATTGTTCCAACAGCACCAAGGCATTTGCTGGTAAAACTTTGTGATTTGTTTCCATATATTGGGAAACATCAGGTTCTGCTTGAAGCATATATAAAGAATCTTCTCTACCTTACAAAGTATTTGCCATCATTGCAAGAGAAGATTTTCGAAATAATCATTGACAATTTACTCAAAATCGATGTACAGATTTGTAAAAAAGACATAGAAGAAGAACTTGATGTGGATTCTGATGGAGAGATGGATGAAACTCAATTTGAGTTTGAAATAGAGAAAGAACCGCAAAAAAGCACAGAAGAGGAAGTTATGGAACAAAACAGAAAGAACAATGAGATGAAAAATGAATCTGGCAGAAAACTGGATAATTTGATGTCAACAATTTTTGAGTATGTCCAAAAAACATGTTTTCATGATGATATGGTTGATTGGGAGAAATCAGAGAACTTGTACAATGATTTGATCAGGGTGTTTGAAGTGGTGCTGTTGCCAACCCATGCAAGTTCATATGTGCAATTCATTATCTTTTACATCTGCAGCTTTGACCAGGTAAGACCTCTTTTGAAAAAAGTTGGCATACCAGCAGAGGCCGGCAACATTTTCTTCTTCCTTCCCTAAGAATGGCAAAAGTTTTGTCTGAACTAACTTCCTGCAAATTTTTTAAAATTTTACATTGATCTGGTGGATTGTACAACATAGTTTGTGCAAGTTATAATCGGTAGAATACAAATTCACTTGGTGAAATTGTACAAACGCATATACCAACAACTTTCAGGTTTGAGAACAATTGCTGGGTAGGAAGCTCAAAATAGGGATGGTTCCTGTATGTAAGCGAAAAAAAATGCACATTATTTTTGTCATGAAAATGAGCAACCAAAATGCAATCTAATTGCTATTTTCTTCCTTCCTTGAAACGAAAAGAAAGCACAAAAAGCAACTGCCTGTACAAAAATACAAGGCTGAACTTGGCCTTGTACAGGCCAAGTTTTAGCCTTGTAGAGGGGATTATGACCTTGTTATAAAAAAAAAAAAAAAAAAAAAAAAAATAACAAGGTTACAAGGCCATAACTACAAGGCTTGTCCATGGCTATTACATGGCCTTGTATTTTCGTACAGGTGAACAGCTCAATATAGGGCTGACTGGACAATATCTACTAAATAACAATAATAACCATTCTGTTTTGAAGTCCTTGGTACAAGCCTCTTGGTCAAGATTCTGCTTAAAATTAAAGTCATTGCTGAGGTGGTCAATTTTGTCTTCTAGATAGCAATTATGACAGGTTCAGGTTCTGCCATGTTCGACAGCAACACAAAAATTCATCTCTTCAAGAAATTTTCTGCAGTCTAAAATCTTGCAAAAATTTCCTGGGAACGGAAAGGCGTTCCCCCTTTCCCGCACTTTGTGGGCATCTGCATACCAGGTGGACCAAAAAGTACTTCACTCATTTAAAGATTTGTGATGCGAAGAATCCTTGAGGTATTGGAATCAAAATTTGATTGATATCTGAAAGGCTGAAATTATTTTTTGCGATTTTTATGAATTATTCAGGGCATTCCAAAATATAAACAATTAAATAAAGTAAATAATAAGCACTTTGATGCAAATTGAAATAAGCATGACGTTTCGAGCATAGCCAGTTATCAAGCAAAAAATATTGGTAAACTTGAATTTGCAAAAAATAGGTAACTTGAGAATGTATGAAACAAGGTCAAACACCCTCAATCAAAATATGAAGAATCTCCTCACTCAAAAAATGTTCATTCCTTGCAAGCGTTAATGATCAAATCTTCACCAAAGTGATAGCCTATATGATCTGATGCAGTACACATATTTTTTTTTATCACAAACTAAGAATATGGGCCAACACTGAAAATTTCTTAAAATTATCAGATCTGTGCCCTCCTGAACATTTCAAAACAAGGTGCTTTGAAGCCTTTTCAATGCTTAGACATTACTTGAGTGCTTTCCGAGTAATATGATGCAGAAAAAAGTGAGAATAAAGAAAAATGCAAGAGTTCCTTAATTTTTTGGCCATCTGAGAGGCCGAGTCTCTATAAGTGGTTTCTTATGAAAAAAATACATGTACCGGGTGAGCCAGAAAAAGTTCCCATTTTTGACAGGTCACAATGAATCATAATGTACCCTGGACCAATTTCAAATATTTTTTACTTAATTCTTTGTCAATTATCCTAATTATTCTTGATTATTTTTTGTTGGTTTTTCAGATGCCTACTTATTGATATATTTACGATTTCTTAAAATTTGTTTGCCTGCGGACTGCCTAAAAGGATAAAAAAGCAATGATCAAATTTTCTAAAGACTGAACTTGGCAGAATAAAGAAAGTGCTCCTTGACATGACTAGGGAATTTGAATGGATTGTGTCGCACGAGCTGTGGTTTAATGATCACACAACATTAGTATCATTTTTATCAGGACTTTCATAGTATAAAGACTTTCAGTTTTTACCATTTCTTTGAAAGGATACTTGATAGCTACCGTGGTTTGTGCATGTAGGGAATTAAAAAGTATTTCAAACAAGCGTGTATAGATTTAGGACTTTTTGATGTGAAGACCTACTACCTTCTGTCGAAAGATGGTCCTCGACATTTTCCGAGAAATGTCAAATCTTCCATTTTAGCACTGGCAAATACAGTATGGAATCAGGGGATGCATTCTAAGCCAAAGTAAAGGATGTTTCTTCAAAAATTTTCCTCATGCTCCAATTTATAGAATAATTGTCACAAAACTATCAAAAATTCCTTGCTTGCTAGATGCGCCAAAAGTAAAGGGCGTGGCCCCAAAACTGTTATCTTTTGTTTATATAATTTTTATTTCTCAGTATCAGTTTTGACTATTTGTTATCATTTTATCTTCTGCCTTATCAAAACTCATTTCAATGCCCCCCCCCCCCCACTTAATTTACCCTGGCCACGTCGCTGCAGGACGCTGTTACGAGAACCCATAGTCGAACGATTGTTTTCACGTTCAAGGATAGGAAAATAAGACAAGCCAAATGAAGCATAAGAGCAGCGACGTAGGAAATATCTCAAACTGGGGGGGGGGGCACAACACTTTAAGGGCATTTTTTCATCAAGCTACAATGGCACTTCCTGAAAATGAAAAGGGCACTTCTTTCTTGAATCTAGGGAGTACGTGGCCCCAGTGTCCCTCCTATGTCTATGCATAAGAGGTTATAGACGAAAAACTTGCCAAGTATACGGTTTATTATCAATTTTTTGTCTTTCGTAGTACTTTGCAAACAGCTTCTTGGAATTCTGCTGGCGGAAGGTATGTGACCCAAATGTCCCAGTGATTCTACGTCAAACATCAGCTGCGTACATTGGTAGTTTCATTGCAAGAGCAAAGTTTCTGCAAGGTGATGTAGTTAAAACATGTTTAACACTTTTCAGTGATTGGCTCCATAGCTATTTGAATGTTCTCGATTCTTGCGTGTATCCAGATTTGCATAAACATGCTGCGTTTTATAACGTCTGCCAGACATTATTTTACGTGTTTGTATTTCGATTTAAAAGCATCATGGACGAACCTGACTGGCGTGCTGATATAAAGAAACTGAATTTTGATCGGATTGTTACATGTAGGTTAAATCCACTGAAATTCTGCGCGCCATCTATCGTGGATATGTTCGCTCGTGTTACACGGATGCACGAAGTAGTGTTTTGCTACACTATAATCGAGCATAATAAACGCAGTTTTCTGCCAACGATGTTCACGAACAGCGTCAGGGATAATAAAAATATGCTGGACTCTTTCTTCCCGTTCGATCCATACCTACTGAAGAAGTCATCGACATATATAAAACCGATCTACCAAGAATGGACTGGGATCGAGAGTGATGACATTGAAGAGGATGATGAAGACGAGGTTATAAAAGACGATAATGGAAACGAGGATCGATTGAAAGCAAAGCAGTTAGAAGATGCGATCATGCAATTTAGTATCAGTCCTGGTACTCCAAGATTCGACCTTTGTGTGTCGCCAGGGTTTCATCCAGAACTCATGAAAAACACACCTTTAAATGAAGAATAACTGAACTTTAGATGTGCAGTTGGACAGCGCCAATAAATGTGCAGTTCTTTAAAGTTAAGGCTAGGGACGAAAATTTTATTGTTTACTGGATGAAATGTCGCTTTGAAGTTAAATAGAAATTTACGGGCCTGTTGATTGTTTAAAATAATGCCCACCGGTGAAGTTCCATTTACTGAAATCAGCCAAGTTTCCATTCAGAAGAATTTTCAGAACGTGCAAATTTACACAATCAAAAGTCATTCGGCCCTAAAGCGTCATTTAATTTCAGAGTTCTGTTCCTCGCATCAGAATATAGCATTCTTGTTCACTCAGCAATTTATACCGACTGGAAATTGGCCTTCCGACTTATGTTGTAGTTGGTGATTGGTGATCAAGAAGCATTTTGTACATAGGGTCGATTGGGGCATTTCGAAACATTGTGCTTTTCATAACACCATAAAACTTTGTAAAGCCTTTACAATTAAAAAAGCCCGTATTTCTTCTTTAACCTATTGATTTCCTAGCGACAGTTATTGTTCATACATTTAGTAGACTGCTTATACGAGTCTCAGTTTTCCTCATTGAATTGAAATTTCTTACTTCAAACTTGTTTGAGTGATAATATAAAATCCAAATCAAAAACATTGAGCGAAAACAAGAAATTATTAACTGTTAGTCCTGGCGTAAACTGCACCCAGAAATCTTTTGATCACAGCAGACAGAAACATCACTTGTATTTAATAAGTTATTCATAGTATGTGTTGGTCTAGCGAAGCACACATACTGGGAGGTGTAGTTGCATTATTGTACATGGCTCACAAATTTATCAAGAAATGTAACCATGAAATGATATGCAGTTGAACTATTTCTCATATTTCTCAATATCTCATATATCGGACGAGGTAAAATGTTCACAGGAATAAACAGAAGTCTCGACGTTTTTGACACTTTGAAATGTGGTGTGGGAGGATGAAACCGGGATGAGGCAGTCTTTGAACTACTGGCCAACATTTTCTACATTCACCAAGTGTTTCGTTTCATGCATCAGGCTGACTAGCAACCCTTTTTCATCTTCCTGATATCCAATTTGCAACTTGACAACTTGAAGTGGTTAATGTGACAATACGAGAAGGGTAAAACTAGTCAAGTCTATATTTACTTGAAGGTTGCCGTATGGAAAAGCGGCTTATACCAATCCGATAGCGTTACAACGTTAAAATAAGGACAAATGCACTATGTTCCTGAAACTAAATGACGGCCAGTGAAGCAAGGCTGACATCATTTTGGTACACAAGGACATAGTTTCGTCCATCGTTTCTTTGTGCCTTGTGTAAGATTTGACTGAGTGTTTGGAGAAAGCTGCCAAATTTGAAAAATTTTTCTTTTGGCGAAATGTTTTAGGTTGTGAAATGCTGACGATAAACAAAAATGCTGAAGTGCATATAATTTTTATTTTTTCAGTTTGGATGTGTTGATATTGTCTTTAATTATATCATTAATGTATCAAATAATCATATCGTTAAGTTATTGTTCAGCTTCATTGAAACTAGAGGTTGTTTTTGATTGCAATTATAATCATGCAGAAGAATTGTCGTTCATCAGTGAAGAGATCTTGTTTCGAGGAAGGTTGGTTTGACATGGAAATGCGTGAATTTTCTTCCAAGAACAGTATCTTGTTGATAAGCGTGGGTTCAAAATCTTTAAAGATGCTGGTGTAAAATTCTGAGAATTGTTTCTCTGAACTGAACGGCTTAAAATGAACTTTAGCTACTTTGCAATTATTCTACCATTTCATTTTTCACAAATCCTGAATATTTTCGAATTTACAGCGTATTTTATATTTCTACTCATTGAGGATGTGACGTCAGTCCTCATTAAACTTCTAAATCGTAAAACAGAAGAGTGACAGACTTTTTGCTTGATACCATATTGTACACAGACATAAACTATGGTTTTCTTGAAAGTATTTCATTTTTCATCAAGGAGTTTAGAAATCGCGATAGCTTTAAATTTGTTTTAAACTTGTTCTTGAATCCTTAAATAAGAAGAAAAACACTCTAATTATGAAAATATTGAAGATTTCAGAAAATTGCAATGGTAGAACTATAGCAAAATAGCTGAGGTTTCTTTGAAGCTATGCAATTCGGAGAAACAGGTCATAAGATTTGACACCAACCTTTTTATAGATCTGGAACCTATCGTATCTTGATATTGTGAGTGTTCGAGCGGCTTGTAGAGTTTCCGTCAGGTGACTGAAGTTAAGCTCGGTCGAGTGAGGTCAGACTCCGGATGGGTGACCTCGGAGGCTTGACCTTGCAACTCACCTCGCCGTCCTTCGGAAGGGACGTTAAACTAGGGCCCCCATGCCTGGATGCGACCTGCATAGTGGGCTTAAATTAGATTTAAGTAGCTAGAAATGCTTCCTGCCCACTCAAAAAATAAATTACTGAAAAAAAAATTGTTAGGAAGTAAAACAAATTAATCTCTCAAATACAAATTTTCAGAGCATTTGAATCACAATGTTGCAAAATGTGATTGGAATCTTTGCCACTGAAGCTTCTCTTGATGGTTACTTTAAACTTCTGAAAAATGTATCCTAGTTATATTGCCAAACTGCAAGGTCTGAATATTGAAGTTTTGTCTGAAATATTGAATTGGTTTATGATCGTTTGTAACTGTATTATGCCTCAAATTATTTAGCACTTAAAGGCACCACACCAATATAAAATATCTCTTGAATTAACTTGGTCCGACGTGGATTTGTAGGAAGAAAATTTCATGGTCAAGAATCTAACCACACTTTGATCATTTTTTTCTTAATTTCTATTTTTTTTTCACTTAAACCATAAGTGAATTTTACGAAATTACAGAAATTCCTAGAGATATATTATTTAAACTAAGGTAATTATTATGTAAGCATTTTGATAATGTTGACGCCTTTTTTGAAGTTATGGAAATGGAGCTGTAAAATGACCCACTTTCTTTGCTTATCAAAGCATATGATCAAAGGACTACTCTGTTGGATGGACTCATAGATGCAAAGAGAAACAAAAGAAACACTGCCTTTTCGATGCATGTAATCTACGATGCATAATTTTCTAAAAAGCAAGTGAAATTTTCAAATTTATCAAACAATCGATGTACAGCAATACATTCTATCTCAAACCAGACTTGCTCCAAGTCTATTCCTTGGTCTGTTGGGGAGACGAGATACGTTTTATACGAGGAAACGTATGTGTCCCCCGTGCAGTGGGTTAATATAAAGCACATGTGCAGTAGCGTTTTGGGTTGGAACTCTGCCGGACGCATGAGCATTAACCTACTGCACGGGGGGACACAAGTTTCCTCGGACAAACCGTATCTCGTCTCCCCAACAAGGTCTATCAGCTCTATCCGCCCTAAAATAATATTATTACCCCTACGGGGCCCAAGCAATTAAGAGGACCCTGCGATAGTTGCTTACGCCCCCCCCCCGCAGGGGTAATAATATTCTTTTAGCGCTGATGAACCACGGAATAAACTTGGAGCAACTCTGATCTCAAACTGCTACAACGACAGAATTTCTAGGAATATTTTGTCAACTTATCAAACGCACTTCTAAGTTTGCGTGTATATCTGCGATTTCAAATTGCAACAGTTTATTAATGTACACTCACAAAACTATGTACAGTATTAGAATACCTTTTAATATCCAAGCGCTCCAAGGTACTCTTGAGGACCGATACATTTTCTGTAAATTTATTTATCAGATCCCGTTATAATTATAAATAAATCCCGTTAAAGTTTACTTAAACAGGCAAGTTTCTTGTTGTCCTTGACTCAATTCAACTACACAAAAAGAAAATTTGAAGATCGGCAACAGCAATTCTGTACAATTTGTTTAGACTAGTCTAAGTCAGTTACACGTATTTTTTATAAGAAACCGCTCATAAGAAACTCAGACTCTCAGATTGCCAAAAAATTAAGAAACTCTTGCATGTTTTTCTGTATTCTCACTTGTTTTCTGTATAATATTACTCGGAAAGTACTTAAGAGTAATGTCTAAAAATTGGAAAGGCTTCAAAACATACTTGTTTTGAAATGTTCAGAAGGGCACAGATCTGATTTCTAGATTCTTTCAGTACTGTCCCAAATTCTTAGTTTCTTATAAAAAACTATGTGTAGATTGATTCAAGGGCACCTGGTGTCCTATGCCCCGGTCCTGTTAATCTTTGTATGCAGGGATTTTCAAATTCTAACGCCTGTTAGTGTTGACCAATCAAAAATCACGCTGTCTCATTCCCTGTGACCAGATCGTATAACAGTTGATCTCGTGTTCCATAAACACCGGAATTTGAAACCACAAAGTTATTCATACGTCATCTTGACCTTGAGAGGACTGACTCTGTGTACTGCTG
>REGL01001052.1:37977-51675 GCA_004194395.1 Aurelia aurita complex sp. Pacific
TTGACACCTAGATACAAAGCAATTTTTGATTGCAGACAAAAGGGAATTCCATGCTTGGTTGGTCAAGACATAAACAAAAACAAAGCAAGCCACGAAAATTTGCCCTGAAACCCGGGTCGCTAGCTCGCTCGTTGTGCATTCCAGAAATTGTTTTTAAGAGCAAAATATATCTAAACTTCTGCCTCGGGCATTTTATTTTTTCGTACAGAAGCTGAGTAGTTAATGTTTTAATTCTACGCCTAAAAAGTATGAGAATTGAATCCCCTCCCAATTGGCTTCTGAACAAAATAAATAAAATGCCCGAGGCAGATGTGCAGATAGATCCTTCTCCTTTCAATATGTGCTAATATTTGCTCTTAAAACCATTTCTGGAATGCACACCCTGCGAGCTAGCGACCCGGGTTTCAAGGCAATTTTTGCGGCTTGGTTTGTTTTTGTTTATGCCTTCACCAACCGAGCATGGAACTCCCTTTATCTGCAATCACAAATTGCTTTGTATCTGGGTGTCAATAAAAAGTAGCGAGTTCTATTGTAGCATTATCTGTCCTTGTTGAGCCAGCCCGCTTGCATCGAAGTGAGCCAGCTCGCTTACCGGGCTGGTTCACTTCCATGTAATAGCAACTGACATTTTATATGGAATAGACTAGGAAATTGAACTGGCTCGTTTGCCAAGCCAGCCCGTTTACCGAGCCAGCTCGCCTCATATAATCAGGCCCTAAGTTACAGCTGCGTATCATTTTTCCTGGCCTAATTCACTTGTTGAAGAGAATATTGTTTCAGAAGGTTATAAACTTCTTTGTGATATCATTGATATCGATGATGACATTGGCGCAGAATGTCGCAAATTTGAATTCTACAAGAAAAAGTATCAAACAACTAAAGATGAGTTTGATTCAAATAATACGAACAAGTGCACGTTTTGGCAGGTGCCTCTGCATCCGGAATGCCTTGCACCTGTCATCTCTCTGCTTTCACCAATTCCACTTAACTATTAAAATGTCTAATACAAAGCGTTCCGGTAGCAAGCGTCCTTTCAAGTCTGCGACGCTCAGTCGTTTCGTCGGCTCAGATTGATTAAAAAAGAATGAAGTGGAATTACGTAGGTGAAAATAGCTTTGATGAGTGAAATCTCCCATTTGCTTTGGAGCCTTGTGTACTTTCAGCTGTTGATATCAGAGGGTATTGTGAGTTTGTAATTGTTTGCTTGTTTTCTTGGTTTGCTTGCAATGAGTTTGATGATGATTTCGCTTCAAAACGTTCATTTGATTCCTCGATAAGACGCATTTGATTACTGCTTTCTTTTATTTCCAATGGATACTAAAAGAAAGAAGTTTCGAGAAATTATATCTCTTCGATGATATGAAAGTTTTTCCACTCCGTAGGTGCACAACTAAAAGAAAGAACTTCCAGAAATTATATCTCCTATAATAATAATTTACGAATATTTCAACAGGATAACTTATAAATATTTACAATATTGTTATCATTAGGGTCCTGTTAAAAGTTATAGAAATGTCCTTTTAAAACTTACAAATTGACATCAAAATACAAGTGAACCTTAGATACCTACAGAATTAAAATCAAAATACAGGTGAACCTTAGATACTTACAGAATTAAATATTATTAAAATGGCTATCTAAAAAATGTCTAAAAAGAAGTCGAGATTCGAGGCTTCGATGATATGAAAGTGTTTCCACTCCGTAGGTGCACAATATAATCACAGCGAGGGTGCTTTTAGGCCTGGGGAAGACACAGCAGCACAATTGCATGAATTCCATCGGTACATCGTACGAACTTCGTTGATCATGCACTGCTATTCGCTACAAATCCACAAAGTCAGCAAAAATAGCATAAAATAATTGACAACATGAAAATCCGAATGAAACAAAAATTGAATGCAGCTACAGGTACAGTAGAAATGTTTAACATTTCAAAAGTATTGGAAGAACAATGACTCCCACCCACCCGCCTCTTTCAGTATTTTCATGGTGCAGCTTCTTTCTTTTGCATATGCATCTGGAAAGTTTTTTCCAATATAGATGAGAGTTTTGTCGGAAAAATGCAGGGTTTCATTCCTACCCCACCTTCGGGAGGGTTATTTACTTTCTCGGGAGAAGGGCTAGTTCCCTCAAAAGCCTAACTTGCCCTAATGATGAGCAAATTCAGCCTCGCGTTTGTCTGATGCTTATGAGGAAAGATTTACCAAAAGGTTGAAATATATCTGAAGGGCAGCCAAGCCACCGCAGTGTTGGGACTATTTATGAGTGTAGCTTTGGCACTCGTGCCCTGTGGAAGTTCAGCTTGTACAGGCACACTGATATGTCAATAGGCAGTTCAGAAATATTTGTATAGACCTAAGGTTTGTTTTACCCATTTCAAGTCATGCAACCATACTCTTCTAAAGTTTTAGCATTGTGCTACTTGTTGCACTCATGGCACAACTTTGCATGGCACAAAATATGTTAGAGAAATCAAAAGATGTTTTATCAAGAGATTGATCACATGACTTGAAATGGGTGTGAACAAACCTTAGCCGATTTTGTCTATTCCTTTTACATTATGAAACAATTATTTTATGGTAAGTTTCAGAACAAACAAATGTTATGTGAATATGTGAATTTTATGCTCTTACTGTTTGCTGATACACTGCTACGTTGATATGCAGTCAAGAAAATAACTTATTTCTTTTATTGCTACAATCAGTTTCAGAACAAACAAATGTTATGTGAATATGTGAATTTTAAGCTCTTACTGTTTGCTGATACACTGATAGGTTGATATGCAGTCAAGAAAATAGCTTATTTCTTGTATTGCTACAATTATGGGAAAATCACTTTGGGCTTATTCTAAGGACAAAAAAATATTATGTGATGTTTGAGCTTGCAGTACTTGTATTGCACACAGTTCCATGACGAGAATTCTCAAGAATTCTTTAAGAACTTTCAAGAATCCTTAAGAATTTTCAAGAATCCTTCAGATTTGATAGGAATCGTTGAATCACATGAAAAATAGTAAAATTGTAAACAAACTGGGTGTTTCATCTATTTGTGTATATTTGATCGTTGGAGTGAATCATCTGCTGTAAGGTGGAAGGAGTTCTTATTTTTGAGACGCCCGCCCAAGGGGGGCACTCAGCACATGCACATACGGGGAGGTTAGTCCGATATTTTTGTTCAGAGTATTGCCGAAAGTAATATTTTTGGGTCCAACATAAACTGAAATTATTGCCATGATATTTTTGGGCA
The DNA here is from genome assembly GCA_004194395.1 of Aurelia aurita complex sp. Pacific. NCBI lineage: Eukaryota > Metazoa > Cnidaria > Scyphozoa > Semaeostomeae > Ulmaridae > Aurelia > Aurelia aurita complex sp. Pacific. Next base: position 41,224 of record REGL01001052.1, read on the forward strand.
TCAAATATAATGTTTCTGGGTTCTTTAGAGACAATCCTGGCCTCAATTTGCATTGTTTCAAGATCTTTTATGTTCGTTTACAGATGTCAAGGTATAAAATGAGCTGATCTTCTTGGGCTGCAATGAAGCTAAACTAATATTTTTGGGTTGCCTGAAAATTTCTCGGAGTATTGGATAACTTCCCACGCAGTCTAAAGTCCAATATTTTTCATGTGATCAGTTTGAAATAGACTCGGTTTGAACCAATTAAATCATACGAAAGCTGCATGCATGTCAGCATTTTGTCAGCAGTATCAACGAGTGTGCATGCTACTGATATTTATATGGACACATTGACACAAGCATCATCAAAGCTGTAAAGTGCACAGAAATTCTTCTGCTAAGTAGGTGTTGGAATTCGGGAAATTTAAAGGAATAGAATTCAAAAGGTACCAAAATGTCTTGCTGAAACTAAGCGAAGCGAGGCGAGGCGAGGTAGGCGAAGCACAAAAAGTGTTGTTTCAGCTGTTTTGAAATTAACTGTTGGGACTTCCTAATACGGTTCGGGGAGTGGGAAAATGTTATGAAACTTCAAAAACGATGAATATCCTAAAGAGAAATCAATACCTTGACGTCATCAGAACGAGAATCCATATTCTCAATATCCACCTTTGTTTGTAACCCATCTAAGTATGCTACCCAGTCTTCAATTCCATCTCTTCTGAGCTTTTCTTTACTATCGCACTCAGATTCACAGGGCTCTTCTCTGTCACTGTTGATACTCTGGCGATCCTCGGAAGTCCATTTTCTCCAATATACTCTGAATCTGTTGCATTTTTCATCCTTGAGAAAGCAGCACGTAGCGTCGTTTCCCTGAACTAAAAATTTAAGAACATTGTTTAATCGGCTAGCTTTAAAGGGGCTGTACAAGCTAACCTTCCAAAAATCCTAAACTTCCTCCCTCTAATGCAGGCAAGTAGAACAAGATACATTCCAAACAAAGATGTTTTCTACATGTTTGAACCCCGTAGAATTCACCGGTGCGATCAGATTGTTTATATCACCAACGATTATAAAGACACAGCTCGATTTTGAGTGACGAGTTTCAGATGTGTTTAGCCTAAACACACCAAAGGCAACAGGCAGTCTAAAGAAATTGTACGCCACGCGCCTATTAGAGAGGAATTTCTCATTGAATTTGATGATATTGGCCAGCTGATCGTTATCTTTGTTTACAAGAATCTTGTACAGCCCCCTTTAACACTTTGTTTACCACATAGTCCGTTTGACGTCATTAAGAGGAACCAGAACACTTTATTTTTTCTTTTGCCTTGCTTTCTTTCGCCACGCGTTGGATTATCAAATACAATTGGCTATTTATAAACCTATGAGATCTCATCTCTCAACTCGGGTTATTCCCTTTAAAGGCAATCTGTCTCATTCATAATTGGCTGAAGATTGTATAAGGGGATTAAAGATTTGTATGGCAGGATCAACAGAAAAAATTGGAAAAGAGATCGTTTCGAATTGAACTGAATTTTTATCATACGAAAAATTCAAAGAGTCTAGGCTCCAGCTCCTTTCCTTTGTCTAAACTTTGTTCTCTAAACCAATCATCTGCGTGACAGAGCTCCTTCAAAGAATAGATTTGGGGGGTGGTTCAAAGAAACTCTTTTCCTTGAAAAAATCACTTCAACTGCTTGCTTAGTAAGAACGGGATCGAAGGAGATCTCCATTTGTGTTACCACATGTTGATTAGATTCAAATCGTGGTTCATATAAGGAGCCATCGCAACACTACCCGTGGTTCATATCAGGAATTCATCGCAACACTGACCTGACATCTGGAGTGAAACTGAATCTAGTATAGTATCTTTTGATTTATAAATGTTCGTAGTATGATTGTATACGATTTAACGTTTCGTGTTTGTAGATATTGGCCATGGGGTAGTCATAGTCTTTTCTCTCCCCATGGTATCGTCCCTGTAGTGTCGTATAGTAATTAGAATTAGGTATAGTAGAATGTAAAGTATCTTGTAAAATTTGATATATGAATAAAGAAAATAGCAGGAGCCGCTGCATCAGCATCAAATAAAAGTTTTCTAAGACCTTCCCAACAATTTGAATTATCTATTATGTTTATATTGTTAGTTTGAGATCTGTAAGTTTATATTTGTTATTTTACTGAAGGGATATCGTTGTAAATGAATTATATATATTGTGTAAACGCTGTTGCATTGTAACCATTTGTAACAGATCGAAACTGTACCATACAGTATAAACGTGGTTTGAATACTTACCGTACGAAGAGACATATTCTGCACTATTCCAAGCAGTATTCTGATTCACAGAGCTGCTTGAGAATGATCGACTGCTTAGAGAGCTTCGGGTGAATCTTTGCCTTTTGCATGCATGTTTTCGTTGTTTGGTTGGCAAATCATTTCCTCCTTCGAAAGAAGTGCTGACAACTTTATCAATATTCTGAATTTCCACTTCGTCTTCTTTGCTGACAGTATCACACGAAGTGACACAACTAATTGTTCTATGGCCTTGTAATGGAATTTTGATAAGTTAGAAATAGCCATTTCAATAATTCTGTCATGAAATTGATGCAAATTTGATAACAAGTTGCATCAGTTTATGTCAAGTTAGGTTCACATTAATCAAAAGCACATTAGAAGTGCCTTGAAAGAAATACAGAAATCAATTTGCATCTATCTGATAAAATCGCAGCTCAGATATTTAGTCCTATTTTTGCATATGCAAAGTTATGAGTCTCAGGTTGCATCGCAGAACTTTGGTGGTACTATCGTTTTTATAAATGATAACTGCAGTTAATTCTTATCATTATTACCCTGTGATTGGCGCTGTCAGATTCGAACAGCGTCAGGTTGCTTCTTCCTTAATGGGGTTGTACAAATTTTTTGTAAACANTTAGGTTCACATTAATCAAAAGCACATTAGAAGTGCCTTGAAAGAAATACAGAAATCAATTTGCATCTATCTGATAAAATCGCAGCTCAGATATTTAGTCCTATTTTTGCATATGCAAAGTTATGAGTCTCAGGTTGCATCGCAGAACTTTGGTGGTACTATCGTTTTTATAAATGATAACTGCAGTTAATTCTTATCATTATTACCCTGTGATTGGTCTGCAAAGCTAGTAATAAATCTGATTGGTCAAGAGCGTTCGAATCTGACGTAAGAAGTAGGGCATTATTTCTCAGGATAGACCGCTGTCAGATTCGAACAGCGTCAGGTTGCTTCTTCCTTAATGGGGTTGTACAAATTTTTTGTAAACAATCAGAAAGTACGGGAAAACCCGCGCTTGTGACTAAAGCCTTGAGTTTTTAATTGCAGCCAGTTTCATCCGGTTTCATCGCAGCTTCTACGCAAGTTTCATTGCAGTGTTTTAAACTTTCAAATATTTTGCATAAGAAAAATAAAACCAATCCTCCAACAAAGCTTCGATGACTGAGATTGTCGCAGATACTTTGGATTCCTATTATCTGTGAAAAATCATCATTGGCTGCGTTGTGTTTAGCCTAAGCACATTCGGTTATTTGACACGCAGAGAGGACGGGTGGTAAAGCCCCTTTGAGACGTTTGGCGGGATGTGGAATAAAAAGTTCGCAGTCGATATTCAAAACTGATATGATGGGTTGTGCAGCCCCTTTAATGGCTCGTGCACGATGTTCGATGATTTTTATCTTTTCAAAGAATCTTTTCATGCTTTTATCTTCATCGATTTTTGAAAACAAGTAGCTATCTACCCCTGCCATGTGGTAATAAACCATATAATAACCGTTTTCTAGGGCAAAACCGAAATGTTGACCCTTGACACATCAACCTTTACATAAATTGAAGTAATTTTCTCAGACAGCAATATTCTTATAGCATACGATACGTAAAAGTGAAATTGCACGGCACAACGAAAATTGAAATGGCGAACATAGAAGACTGCAAAATGTGTAGAAATAAGCGAGCGGAATTTTCTCCAGTAATTCAATAATCCGACTACCGCTACCCGGAAGCTCAGTATCGACAAAACCGATTGCGAAGACCAAAACACCTGCCTGGTCGCATCCCGAATACCGACCGGAAGCTGGATCCCCAATGACTCCACCCCGTGACAACCCAAGAACGAAAACCAGCCTCCACTCTGTTGAAAAAGTATGGCTCCAAAACCTAACCCCCCATCAAAATCCAAAACGCACCAAAGCAAACCCCCGCATCTCCAAAACCGATCTCGTAGACACATGCCCGAAGAAAATTACTACGCACGCATCCAGACCTGCAGAGAAAACTCTCAGCCGAAACAGTACCCAAAATACACCCCCCCCCCACTAGCCTGTGTGCAGACTTTAATACTGTTAAGGAGTTAGAGGCGAAAAGGAAAAGGTATGTAGGCTACTTTAGATAAATCAATAACAAAAGATCTTGTGGGTTTGTATTCGTGCGCTGGAGTCATGCATTCTTTCCTGAATAAAAGGAGTCATATCGGTATCATCGAATTTATTTTCTGTGGTAACTGAAATAACTGGAGCTTGCCTAATTCTTTTCTTTTAGATTGCCTTATTTACCTAATCAGCGCCATGACAGTTTGCCTTTAAAGGTAATGTGTCCATGTAAGTACAGCGACTTTGCTATTTTGATGTGATATTTCATGTGATCACGTAACCGTAGGCTCCAAGAGAAAGCCAGCTGTAATATGAGCACACTGATGACTTACTTGCGGCTGCGATTCCAGAGCTGAACCCGAAGTCTCACAGCTGGCAGCCTCGTTATGAACTTTAAATTCTAGTTTTGCATATGCTTAGTTAAATTCTACCAATCACAGCGCGCTCCTCGGGCTCCTCGTCAGCATCGTGTCAGCACATTTTGACAATAGTGTATACGTTGCTCTACTTACATGGACACATTACCTTTAATTAAACGTAACAGGCAGAGGTATATACCTCCGTTTATAAACAGAAGAGGAGAAATTCATGGACAGAGAAATTCTTTTTCTCCTTATCTCGCACATTCAACAATTTCAAGAGACTTTTAATCTTGCTCAGTCCCTTGTTCATAAAAAATACTTTAACCCTTTCGATTACCCTTAAATAGAACTTTCGTGTCATGGAGCTATGCATTTTGCTTTTATCTTTGGTAACCTGGCAACAAATCACGTGACCAATTTACTATTGCTGCTAAATTTGAAAGGAATTTTTGCCAAAGTAAGGCTGGGGTAAGTCTCCTTGTTATATCTTTTGTAGTTCAGAGAGAAGACTGGGGCAAGAGATGCTCCCCTCCCATTCCAAACTGTAAAAAGTTAGTTCATATGAAATATGGTTTTGGCCCAGTGTTTAGCTGTGCAACATTTTTGCCAAGGAGATCGACATCTGGTCAGTGATCAGCTTTACTTCAGAACTGTTGCCAGTGAGATTGCTGGGTTAGATAGTGTTTGGCACGTCGACTACGATGTGCTATTGCCAGATAAATCTGGTATATGTTTGAGAGACGAGATACGGTTTGTCCGAGGAAACTTATGTGTCCCCCCGTGCAGTAGGTTAATCCGTATGCGTCCGGCAGAGTTCCAAAACTCTACTGCACATGAGCTTTAACACACTGCAGGGGGGACACATACGTTTCCTCCTACAAACGGTATCTCATCTCCTCAACCAGTATTGATAATATTGCCCCACAGAGAAACCAGACCTACTAATGACTCCTGTTGAACCAAAACTACTGTTAACAGAAATCATGGGAAATATAACAGAATTGCAGAATTTGATAGAAAATGAACAACAGGACTGGTTTTCCTGCGAAAACTTACTTTGGCTTCCAAAAGAAGTTTGGACTGTGTCTAAAGTCACTGTAGTAGTCACTGTTTCATATAGCTCACGGAGACGCTGTCTATCGCTCGCTTCTTGCATCATAAAGCGGTGTTGTCGTCTGGCCTCACTGTAGATTTTTCGATATGTGAACATCTGTATGAATACAGGGATGACATAGGCCAGCACGAAAATTCCAATTGAGACTGTGGACTTGTTTATTAAGGTTCGCACATACACCAGACAGGATGTAAATGTACTGTAGGCAAGAACAAAAGCCACTGCTAGCCAAGCTCTTTTCTTTGTGACAAGGTGTACGTATCTGAGAGGGTAGATGACAAATATGTAACGCTCAATACTTATTACTGCCAGGCTCGTGATAGACCAAGTTCCACAAAATATATCAAGGTTAATCCAAATTGAGTAAATTACTCCACTCTTGTTGGAAGGCCAACCCGTTAGCAAGTAGGAGATCCAAAACGGCATGGACAGCAGAGCAACGAATATATCTGATATGCACAGATTGATGATGAAATAGTATGTTACGCGGCGTAGTTCTCTCGATATTTTGAAGGCAATCAATGCAAAACTATTACCGAGTACTGCAATGATGATCACAATACAAAGGAAACATGTGACCAAAACTACATTCACAGTCGTTGCGTTTGGTGTAAGAGATACTTGTCGTTGTGTTAATGTTGCCACGATTCCTGTGTGCGTTTTATACGATGAAGATGTTGTATTAGCCAGATGGCTACAATTGAGCTTTTCCATGACTAGCTAATCAAGGCTATATTTCTTATTTATGTCAGTTCCTGAAAACACTTCTGTTGTACCAGAAATGACGTGGCCATGGCAGCTTTGAAAATGGAATTGTAGTGACTTGCAGCTGCGTCACATAGGCTGTTGAGAAAAAAATAAAGTATCGATTTACGCAAAGAATCTTTGTGGGAAGAGTTTACTTAACCCTATAGTGGTTGGGCTATCTGACACGTCCTATATTGGTTGGGGGGGGCAAAAAAGCTGTGAAGATCTTTGTCATCAACGATAAAGACAAATGATGGAGATATAAACAACCTAAGTTTGGGGCATGGGCAATCTATATATAGCCCATTGTATTCCATTGTATTTGATGATCACCAGAGATTATGAAAGCAATTGGAAAAATGGACACACGTGGCGTTCTTTTGTTCTATTTTAAAACTAAACGCTATATATCCGCAATTTGTCTTTAACGTTAACAACATTAAAAGTTTGTCATCCGGCAATATTTCTCCATCCTCAATCATTATCATCTTTCTGTTATTATCCTTATCTGAAAACAATGGCTTGAGAAGGTTTTCCAGTACTTGTTGCCCTTTCCAACATTTAACGGATCCAAGTTATTATAAAAGGTATGTGTTGCCCTTCACTTGCTGACAAGATTTCTTTTTCCATGATACGGGGTTGTGCCATTCAAAGCGTAAAACTACCACCCATAAATCCGGAAAATTTTCTCAAATGTAAACCCATAAATCCGGAAAATTTCTGAAAGTAAACCCATAAGTCCGAAGAAGCTGAAAAACTTCACCCAAAAATGAAGTTTTACTAAAAATCATACCCGTAAATCCGGAAAATATAAAAATTCGTTGAAAAAACCATACCCATGAATCCGGACCCTATCATGAAAAAGGTACCCTAAAAAATAGCACAACCCCGTACCATGGAGAACTTAAGTTACCCCCCCCCCCGGGGGGGGGGTTTGGATATCTTTTTGAAGGAAGCAAAGGAATGGCATTGTGTTTATGGGCATCAAAAAATTAAGCTGGTTTTGCAGCTGAAATAATAGCCAAATATGTAAATAATTTTGGTTGCTGCTGTGCAGGACCATTTTCTCATTATTAAAAGATAGGTTGTTAAAGGAAAAATTGTTTTTCTGAGCAACAATAATTAATTCTTNGAAAATTCGTTGAAAAAACCATACCCATGAATCCGGACCCTATCATGAAAAAGGTACCCTAAAAAATAGCACAACCCCGTACCATGGAGAACTTAAGTTACCCCTTAAGTTACTTGGAGAACTTAAGTTACCCCGGGGGGGGGCTTTGGATATCTTTTTGACGGAAGCAAAGGAATGGCATTGTGTTTATGGGCATCAAAAAATTAAGCTGGTTTTGCAGCTGAAATAATAGCCAAATATGTAAATAATTTTGGTTGCTGCTGTGCAGGACCATTTTCTCATTATTAAAAGATAGGTTGTTAAAGGAAAAATTGTTTTTCTGAGCAACAATAATTAATTCTTTTGGCGTGAGGTAGCAAGCTGGTTGGATGTTTGAAACCGCATCTGTGCAGTAAACTTCAAACATTATCACACTTGCCCAATTTTTGTCGTGAAATAAATGCAATCATCATGGGCAGCGATGAAATTAAATGACCTACAAAATCTATGCATTTTACAGCTACATCAGTTAGAAATGCTACAATCTTTAATTGATCACAAACAGCGGCTTTCCGTACAACCGAATGAAATGACCATCTGCCTTACACCTTGGAAAGCAATATTCGTTTATGTAATGGGAAGCTTTGATTCTGATAGCTGCATACAGCCAAGGCGAGTAATTAGCTAAGATATAACAAAGAAGAGCAGAAGTTTTTTCAACTCTAACGTGTGTGGGTGTACATGAGTTGTCGGGAGGACTATGTTCTTACTCTGAAAGCCAAGAGGATTCACATTTTTGTGCGAGAGAGGAGGCCCAAGCACAGGAGGCCCAATCGTGTATTATGGCGGCCTAGCTTAACTAAAGCAATTTACGCTGATGCTTTTTCTTAACTGCAACATAAAAATGGCAATACTTATTCTTTGAATTGAAGAACAATGAAATTCGTACCGTAGTTGGTTGATTGTTATCTATCTGTCTTTCCTCTTGTGCTCCGAAACGATTGCGGCATTCTACCGCCATGGCAACATGCTACTGCTCTGTTGTTGTTGTGGAAACTGCAATAACGCAACATTATAGGTTGTGTACGTTGGGCACTATGTAGGTATATGATAAAATAACAAGGAATGAAGCTCATTTACTTGCCTAAATTTAAGACACAAGAGGAGAGACACAAGGTAACAATCAACCATTTACGGCTCTAATTTCATATTTGTTCCATTCAAAGAACAAATACAGCCATGTTTATGTTGCAGTTAGGAAACAGTAGCAGCGTAAATTACCTTCGTTAAGCTTGGCCGCCATAATAGACAGTTGGGCTTCCTGTGGCCCAAGGAAGTATTAAAAACATCGAGATGCCCGTAAACATTTAAGATCAAGAACCATGAAGAACGAAGAGCTTAGCATTCCTATGCAATAAACAGCAAAGAGAGGAAATGGTCTGGAGTCAAGTGGTCGGTCATGTGCCCTACTCAGGAAGTATACCAATCGGAAAATTAATGTGCAAGCGAGAATCGGAATATACGTGGAAACTGTTTAACTTATGTAACGTTCATACATAAGTAACGATGTGGACATGCGCACTAGGGTTTCAAAAATCGAAGGATGGAAGACAGTAACTCATGCCGTCGAAAGTCTGATCGAGGAGTGAACATTCAATATTTTCCATCATATAATGCTTCTATGCGGCAATAAACCGTTTAGCTATTGTTCTGAAAAGAATCAGAATCGAACGATATTTTGCTACATTTTATAGATTTTTCGATCTTGCATAATGCTAATGGAAAATCTAACGCCACTTGATGGAACCTCGCGTATAAAAATGTATAAAAATAGTGCTAGTAGGCTCTTTTAGAATAGCTAGAAGGTCTATTTAACCCTATTTTAAACGGGTAAAAAAAAAGTGATTTTCTACCGGGGGGGGGCGTTTTTCGCCCCCCCGTTTTTCTCCGCAAGTATAACAGCTATGACAATGAAACTTGCACTGTGTCATAATTGAACAAAGGAGAATCTAAAAATAGCATCAATCAATCAGTAGTCACGTGATTGGTTGCTAGGCAACCAAAAACAATGCAAATTTTGTGAAAATCGAGCTATTTGCAAAAAAGGGCCAATTATTAGCAAATAGCTTGATAAAATTGGCAAAAAACCATCCAAATACCTGCTTGACACCATTAATTTGTAGTTTCATATGGTTTCATACGGATATTTGTGGTTTCTAATAAATTAACTAATTAAATAATGAAAATTTGATTCAATGCAAAATTGTTTGCTCAATAAATATGATTTAAAACCATTAATTTCGCATATTATTGATGAAATAAAGTACCTTCATCGATAATTGAGGTAATTCCATCAGTTTTGCATGCAAAAATTACTCATTCATTAGGAATATGACGTCATAAAGATTGATGACGTCATAGAAATAATAAAGTGCTGATGTCAGCAAATATGAATAAATTATATATCAAATGAAAGCACTCATTGAGACGAATCGAATGGTATATATATTGTTGAGATTTAGTAACAAAGAAAGAAATTAGAGCCGTTTTAAAGAATTTCTTTGTGACCACTCTCCAAATATGGGCATGTGGTGGTCACGTGGTCGAACAATAGGTCTTGAAATTTTTATTTTCTGATTGCCAACTAAATTTTAGGAAAAGTCAAGACGTTTCAGCATTGTAGGTAGCATCGTTTGGGAGCTATTAAAAAAAATCCGACAGGGGGGGCGAAAAACGCCCC
>REGL01001052.1:63354-73831 GCA_004194395.1 Aurelia aurita complex sp. Pacific
TACTTTCTATTGACACCTAGACACAAAGCAATTTTTTTTTTAATTCATATTTTTACACGATATCCCATCAGTACAAAATTAAACTACAAAAGTTACAAGTTTGTTATAAATGAAAAATGAAAAACAAAATTTAAAATTTGGTTTTAGCTAGGATTGGATCCAGGCTGAGATGTGATCTTCCTGGGAGTCGTGTTTTAGTTAGGGTTTACTGAACTCTTTAAATGTGTTTTTAATTTTCTTTTAAATTGATAGAGCGAGGGGATTTCCCTTATTTCGATTGGTATTTCATTCCAAGCTTTAAGCCCGGGCTGAATACAGGTTGCTTTGTAATATATTCATGTAATTAGGTTAGTTAGGTTTTTAAGCAGGGCACATTGAAAATCAGTGTATTTAATTCTACTGAATGTATAACCCTGTTGAAATAAATAAAATGAAATGAAATGGTACAATGCACCTTCTATTCAGTTTCCTGGTCAACCGGTAGACATTCAAGAAAAACGAGATTATTCACAAGTTGCTCTTTCTGCCAAGCATTGAAAATACTAAACATAAACCATATGTACTATCTCAGCCACTTTGTGTTTAAAAGTTATTCCTCATTAAATTGATGTTTCAGTAGTATTTCATCGACTTTGGGATAAAGCATAGGTTACACTATACAAGAAAAAGGTAGCAATTGAAATGTATGAAATAGTGAAGGAGGAACATGGACAGAGATTGGGAACCGTCTTCAGAAAATCAAAGATAGGATAAGGGAAATTAGAAGTAGCAAGACTGAACTCTAAATTGTAAAGATGCACTTTTAACTACAGGGGGATTCTTATTTGGAATGAAATATCAAACAATGTTAAACAAGCAAATAATAAACAGACATTTAGCCCTCTCTGCACCGGGGGGGGGCTAAAATGGCCCCCCTACCATTTTTGTCTGGGTATCTTCTTTATGATAATTTCTAGGCTAATTGTTTTTCGTGACTTTTCCTAACTATCCTTTTCGCATCTTTCATCAAATTTCTGCAAGATATGTCATGTATTTTTGGAAATATAACAAGTTTTTCAGAGAGTAGTTTTAATATCTTGTTTGTTTTACGGTCAAACCCTTTATAACTCCAAATTAAGATAATTCTTGAGAGGTGAGATAAATGGATGAAATTTTCAGAGCAACCATAAATCAATAAGACAATATGGAAAAATCGTATTTTTTTGGTTTTTCTTTTGTATTACGTCATTCATGACGTCATATATCTAATGAATTTAGGTGATAAATATAAGTTTATAAATTTCATAATTTTTTCTAAAAATTGTGTTTTTCAGAAACTTAGATATTTTGTCTGTTAATTAAAGTTATAAGAAGCATAGTATATCTCGTAAGAAAGTGTTTACAGTTTAATCTGTAAGAGCACTGTTTTTGGCCTAAAACAAAGAAAATTGATGACGTCATCGAAAATGCAGCAATTAGAATAAAATAAATTAGATATTCGGACGTTTCACATTAAGTTACATATTATGACCATAATTTAGCCCCCCCTCGGCCTGAGGATGCTCAAAAAAGCCCTGTCTAGATAGGGTTAAGATATGGACAAGTTGAAAAGGATAAATTTTTCTAAAGGAACAGTTTGCATAAGAAATAGATGTGCAGATTATATACATTATTAAGGTTTGAGCTCGTATATCAAAATCTTTATATATTTTCCCTTTTATTTATCCATTTTAAGTTGCAGCATCTTGAGGCTGCCTTTTTTTAAACATGCGTTATAGAAAATTTAGCTCTCATATCTGGACCGCATTTTTCAACTGTTGCCTGTTTTGCATGTCCATAACGGAAACCATATCGAATTTGAAAAAAAATGAAGATACTTTAAGAATATTTTCAGTCTCAAAACAAACATTTCTGAAGAATTTTGAGGCTGGACAACATTTATAGTATTCTTATAAAAAAGAGCGTGTGCACCTTCCATTCAGTTTCCTGGTCAACCGGTAGATATTCAAGAAAGACGAGATTATCAAAAGCTGTACTCACTGCCAAGCAATGAAATACTAACCATATGTACTTTTTCAGCCGTGTCAAGTTTTAAAGTTATTCCTCACTAAGTTGATGTCCCAGTCGACTTCAGCATACAGGATAGGTTACACTCATTTTTTATAAGAATAATGTTTACAAGAATATTCAGGCTTAGAATCACCCAATTTTTGAGAAAGTTACAAGAATATTGCTCAGCCTCAGCTCGCATATTTGTGCCTCATTTTACAGCTGTTGCCTGTGTTGCAATGTTCATAACTGAAACCATATCGGATTTGAAAAAATAAATAAAAATACGTTAAGAGTATATTCAGGCTCAAAACGAAAATTTCTTAAGAATGTTGAGGCTGGACAACATTTATAGTATTCTTATAAAAAGAGCTTATGTACCTTCCATTCAGTTTCCTGGTCAACCGGTAGATATTCAAGGAGAGGAGATCATCAAAGTTTACACTCTTGTACCAAGCATTGAAAGACTAAATAAACATATGAATCTAGGTGTTTTCTTCAATGAGATTATTTCTTACCGAGTGGCTGTTCCAATTTTCATCGACTTTGTGATACAGCGCAGGTACTGTGAAGCTTTTTATTGATGCTCGCCTGCTCACCAGCATCCAGAATAGATTGGGGAATCCCACGGAGTGAAAACTTATGCTGCACAGATGTTGCAATTCAGATGAGTAGATTCAGACGTCAGCTTGACTTGCTGCAAACAGCTCGACAACTAACGACCTTGTGGCGGTGAATTAGGACGTTTTCCATTAAGAATCATGGTCGAATCGAACCTCTGTAACTTTCGAAAATAAATTCATCCATAAAGAATGTAAACCAGATTTGCTTCCTCAAGAGCAAGCAATGTGAAAGTCATATCACTAAATGTTTAACCATTGCCTCAAATGTAACACAACGCTTTAACAATGTCTTACCGCAAAACTCTACGAATAGTACTTCTTCCTCCCTTTCAAAATATGCCATAAACAAACAGCTCAGAACAAGATTTGAAGAATCTGGAATGACAGGATAAAGATAAGCTATTATTACTTGACTGACGTTTCAAAAACGAGGCAATGCAAGAATCCCGCCAATCCTATTGGTTGATCACACACTTCCCGCGGCTTTCCCGCAGCCTTGTATAATGCGATACAAGGACGCGTTTTTGTCACCACAGCAACTGATTTAGGCCCTGTGAGATTTACAATAAACTCAAGCGACATAACAGTTACAAAATGGGTTTGACTAAGTGATATGAGTCAAAGTTAAAGCTATCAGGTAATAAAACTCATACTAACCGCTTTTGTAGTTGTACAGGAAAATATAAAGCCCTCGGTCTTATTGCACAGACCTCGCAAGCTCGGTCTGTACTTTTAATTGTAAATTGGATGATTTCCGCGTGCTCTGGCAACCAGTAAGGATTTGAACCTTCTCTTTGAGAACACAAAAAACAACCGTAGCATACGAGAAATACCTTTCACTTGTTGAAAACATAACGCATAGACGAACACTAACCAAGCCACAGCTTAGTGACCATTGCCTTGCTATTAAAAAGGGAAGACAAAGCAAACCTTCCATCATAAGAGAAAAAAGATTCTGTAAATTCTGCTCCAGCATAATTGAAGACGAAATCCTCTTATCTTTGAAAGGTTACAGCTGTAAGAAAGATTTCAGCTGAGCTAAATAAAATGTGATATATATTGCCTCATGACATAGTATCATGTTTAAAGGGAATCGACGTGGTTGAAAGCTGGCCCGGGCCAAGTTAAAAATATAGTCTATTGTATTCAACAACTGTAACGCCTGCCGTTTCATTGTGTAGCGAAGAAAACAATGGGTTTGTGGCCGTTTCTTCAGCCTATTTTTAGCAGCTTAAACAATGCTGTATGCAATGATACTGATAAAACAATGGAATGGCCTTACCTGTAAATGCAACGTATGTAAATATAATGATATCCTGCAGATTTTGTCAATTTATGTCCACGTAGTTTCTGATATTTAGCTCATGTATTTACGTATTAATTTCCTTAGTTGTTTTCTTTTAATTTTGCTGCTAGATTCGATTTAGATTAGTTGTATGTATGTTATATCTGTACTATGTATGTATAGCCAGATATAAAATCGAATTAAAGTAAGGTTACAAACAAAAAGCTTGTCGATATAGCTATGTCTATTCCCTTTAAGCTCCAGCCAAACGCTCTCGAATTTTCACTCTACAGCGCTCGACAAAAATGGAGAATTGTTGAGCATTGTCGAGCGGAGTTTCACTCGACTCCTACTCGTTTTGGCGGCAGCCTCGACTTCATGTTTTACTTCCTGCTCACAAAAAGAAAACACAAGGCTGTTGCTGCTCCGATTAAGAAGGAGAGACAAAAGTGGAGAGAGGACGGACAAGAGCCTGGATGAAACGAAGAGAGCAAAGAGGTTATTTTGAAAATCAAAGATTCTGGAGGCTTCCGAGAGATGATGAGAATATCGTACGAAGACTTCCTGTACATATTGCACTTTGCAGAATGTCGAAGAATTAATTTCCCCCAAACGGTTTCAGTGCTGTTTGTTTGGCAGAACCTGTGTTGCAGTAATCTTGGCGGGAAATTTTTTTAACTGCACATGCGCAGGCTCTGCATTGTCGAGTGGAAAGTCGAGCACCTGGCCATTGCTAAACGCTCTCGACAACACTCGACAAACACTTCAAACAATAGAAATGTCGAGCGGCTTCGCCCAAAAATTTTGAGCTGTATCAAGTTTGACTCGACAACGCTTGACAACGTTCAAAATCACTCGACATCACTATACAAGGTGGTCAAAGCTCTCGACTGTAGTGGAAAGTCGAGAGCGCTTGGCCGGAGCTTAGGAATTTTACTGGAAAAAGGTTTTTGGCTGGATTTCCCTTTGGGAACATAGTCAGCCTTTTATGCTGTCTTTACTTTTTGCAAACAAAATGACGTCATTAGCCAATGATACAAAATAATGGATAACTCGAGAACGAAACAAAATATAAACAAATTTAAACCGAAGCTTTTATCATCCAATGACGCTATACGTATTTTTTCTATGATAAACCGCTTATAAGAAAGGGCATAGGCTTAATTTTTCGAAAATTAAGAAACAACCCTACCTGAATTTAAAAAGCAAAGAAGCTTTTGTAATTTGCAGTTTTAATTTTCTGTCGCACTCAAAAATGTTTTGACAGTGTACAGTTATAGCAACTGTTTGGACATTATTTTGAGTGTGAATTATGTTATTCACTTGTTTTGAGATCTTACTAATTAATTTGGGAACCCATTAGACAAAACAAAATTAACTCCATACTTCTGGCATTAACCCTATAATGGTTGGGCTATCTGACACGTCCTATTTTGGTTGGCAAAAAAGCCCCCCCCCCCTCTACCTAAATCTTGACTGGAAATAGATAAAGCAACCAGATTTGGTGTACTAATAGCCCCAGGCATGTACTTTATGAAAATATAAAAATTAACCTAACATTAGCCATCATTATTACTTGCGTCAGCATTTTTCTTTGTGTGATCAAGAAAAGTGGCAAAATCGGTCAAAATCAGGAAAAATGAGATGACATTTAATTTGGAACACAATCTCCATCCAAACATTAAAATTACGATAGATTACATCAAATAGCACTACCCTGCACAATATCTTTGCAAAATATTGCAATTTTGCTACTTTTTCCGCAAAAATTAATATTCGAGACGGACGATTTTGACTGAGTCAGCTCCGGAAAATTTTCTCCCTCCCCCTCATTTGTCAAAATATTTTTATAAAACTTCTTGAGTCGTTGCACAATAAGTAGCAGCAAAGTCAGATAGTTTCCAGGCCATAATTATTCTCTTGACATGGCAGAGTTATAACAAAAAGTCCACTAGAAAACAAGCAAGTACCTTTTGGTAGCAAATTGGCCCAAAAATTTAAGAAACTGCCTACCAGCCCCGGACCTTAGTTTCGTATAACAAAAAATACGTGTATTCATTTGCATTGATAAGAATTTTCGCTTCAGATCACTAAATAATTTGCTATTGTATTAGATCGTTAGCTCTTTTAGTTTTCGTTAGATTAGACCATGTATGTGATGATATTATGTAAAGAAAAAACACAAATCTTAGCTTTAATGTGGGGGATGCGTGGTCACTTTTAAACTCCGAGAGTGTAACAATGGAGGAGACAGCAAGGAATACAAAATCGCGTGAACCTTATCAATAATGTATTGGCAGAAGAACATGGTCGCATTGTTTTTGTCTACAGTGTAAATTACATAACATCTCAACCTTGTTTGAAAAAGTCAACATCTCTTGTCGGATTAGTTGTTCATAGGAAGACGAAGCCCGCTCTCTGTAGCTTTAAAGTGTCTCCGCGTTCCCTTTATAGCATTACTTAAAGGCAGTCTGTCATGCATTCGATTGGGTGATAATGACAATACAAAGAATAGAACATTTGAATGGCTGATAATCCTACTGACTTTCTACGACCGTAGAAAGTGATAACGATCAGCCCACTTTCGTTTCAAATACACAGATTCGCAAAGAAATGTGTTGTGCTCTAACTTTGTTGCGGCCTATCAGATACGTGACAGACTGCCTTTAAATGGAAAAGGTAACTTCGTTTTTGTATTAGTTTGCATAATGAAGCAGTAATTAAATAGAAATGTATATATGCACGTCATTTGCAGAGCCAGGGCAGGGCATGAGGGGGAAATACACCTCCTACTTAAAAAGTTTTGCTAAAATTGTAATTGAAAAATGTAATAAAATCGATAACCTCTCTCTTTTCTATTTCGTCCCGATTCTTATTCAGTAATTCCCCGTTCCATATTTTGGATAGCATAACAACGTAGACACCCGGGGGGGGGTTCTTGGCCAAATGTTGGGTAAGGGTCTGCCGCGAGCATATTAAAAATAGTACCGTTGGCTAGACTAATTTTTACGAAAATGGTACCCTAGGCTAGACCAATTTGACCATTCTCTTGATCAATTTTTACGAAAACGGTACCCTTCGCTAGACCAATTTTGACCATTTCCTGGACCAATATTGTCAAATTTGTACCAAATATGAAATCATGACCGTTCGCTAGACCAATATTGTCAATAATGATACCCTTGGCTAGATCTTAGGGACACGCCCTTTTTGAATATAGAAATGCTCCCTTTCAAGATAGAAAACGACAGATGAAATCATTGATCTGGACGTGAGAAACTTCAATGCAAGGCTTCCTAATTGTATTACAACTAGTATTACAAATAGTGAAACTTAGAATGAGTAATATGAGAATGTATTTGAAATATGTATTTTATCTTAAACACAAGTGCCAAAGTATGTAGTCTAAAGAAGTCAGCCAGCAACGTTGATGATGCTCCAAGGGGAACTTTTCTTGGCTTGATAGCAAACTGGAGATATCCCGCTTACTGCTAATGAGCACCAATTACTCAAGTCGTTCTTCTCCCATTTTTGCCCTGCGATCACAAACGACACACACTAATGTTTCAGAATGATGAGATCATATTTAGCATTGGATGACGAAGAAAGCGAGATTAAAGACTGAACACAGACCTACCCCTACCTTCACATTTTTATGTCATTTTTGGACGAATCTAAATCACCACATTTTCAAAAAAGTGAAGGTACTAACCCCCCCCCCCCCATACCCTCCCGTGGCTCCGCCATTGCCGCTGATCTGGCTATTTTGTAGCAAAGTTGCAAATAATGAAGTGAATAGGACCCACAAGCGTACACTGAGAACTCTATGCAGAGACCATGAATCCACATTTGAGGAACTTTTAGATAGGGATGAAACAAAGACAACACATAAACAGAACCTACAACATTTCATGGCTGAGATCTACAAATCAATGAACCATTTCAATCCAGAGTACATGTGGAATTTCTTTTTTAAGAAAGATGTTCGTTCAATACAACGTTCGGATTAAGGAACTATGCAAGCTCCCCTCAGTGAGTTCTCAGCGCTACGGGATAAATTCCTTATCCTCTAGAGGGAATCTATAGTGGAATACTCTTAGTGATGATCTAAAATTGACAACTTCTCTAATGAAATTCAAAAAAGAAATACGTTGCTGGGATGGCAACAACTGTACATGCCACATTTGCACTTAATTTAGGCTGCTTAATTTAGGGTTTTTATCTTTTTTGTTGTATTGTATATTATATATTGTAGATAGTTGGTGTTAATTAGTTGTTGTTAACTACAAATAAATCAACTGTAAGAAAGTTTATGATCATGATTATGATTATGGATCAAAGGATTCAAAAGATTCAAAGGATTCAAGATTCGTTTAGCGTTTGTGGCATTAATATGGCTGAAATTTGATGTGGAAGTACAATTCCTCGCAATAAGGCTCTCAAAGTCAACTGATTGCCAAGCTGGCTTGACAGTATGTTTCAAAACCCCGCTAATTGCGCGCTGCTAAGTGCAACCGAATTTGGCATATCAAGTAGTTCAAGCCTAAACAACTTTTTATCAGAATAGTGAAAATTTTCGAAAATCTCAACAAGGCTTAGATGAATGATTCAGCAATGATGAGCGATTTAATTTTGAAACGTTTTCAAAATTACAAATTGAGGGGAATTCTAAGTAGAAAGCCGATTTTAGTAGCCTGCTACGTTTCTAGAAGTTCCACTTCAACTATCAGCTATGCCACTACGGGTATTGTTTTCAAGGACTCTTTATTGAATTCACAGCGTTCGTGGAGGCTTTTTATTGAAGTTTTCATTGAAAGATCAAAGGCTACGAAATCCCGGTTATACATCAACAAGATTGATTGTTTAAGTTACTTCCTGGTCACAATTGTATATTTTTATTTTACAATAAAAGTATTGTAAAATTTACAATGGTTCACAAAAGAAGAAAGACCAATTGAATAATTGATTAAAGTACGTTATCCTAATATATAGACTAGGTCTGCTCGATGCGGCTTCGCCGCGCCGCTGCATACCGTTGGACCCCCTACATTCATCCACGACAAGCATTACTAGAGAGAAAGTGTGTACCCGCACATGTTGGCCTCATCTTGGGCATCTGGAATAGGTTTCTTCCTGTCTTGAATGTTCTGATCAGCTTGCCATGCCTTTGTGTGTTCTTCCGCATGTGATGTATCCATTCATTACTTAGCATTTCACAGTGATGAATCATCAAAACTCACATTTTTTCCTTCTTTTCAAATCTTATTTTGTACTTGATTGAATACAAAGTTAGGGAATAAACAGGGAACAAGGGAGCTAAAGTAGAATTTGTAGTGGGAGTGGAGCCAGCCCCTGAAGAAACGCTGACGTATTTTCGGTGATTTTCTTAAAGTTTTCAGAATTCCCTCCATTAATTCAAACATTTAGTAGAATAATGCTTCTAATGAAACATAATTTTGTCAACAACGGTTCCTATATATTTCGTCTAAATATAGGAATACATTAGTGTTCCGCATATAAGAAACAACCTTTTCAATTAAACAAGTAAGGAAAACTGAACTTTTGGACAAGAAAAGTAAATCTCAGACAACAACTAAAACCGCCAAGTTCAGGTAGCTTTTTGAATTCGACTTCCCCTTTCTGGTTTCGACGGTAGACCATTTTCTCCTGCTGAGGTCTGCAGTGGTGCTCTGAAACTTGTGACGATTATCCGGTAAGTTCATGATGCAGTATGTGGCGAGAAATTGCTTTGTTACGAATGCTTGAATTATATGTTGTCTGTACACTTTTCTCGTGCCTCATTTCATTAACCCTATTTTAACCGGGTAACAAAAAAGTGATTTTCTACCGGGGGGGGCGTTTTTCGCCCCCCCTGTTTTTCTCCGCAAGTATAACAGCTATGACAATGAAACTTGCACTGTGTCATAATTGAACAAAGGAGAATCTAAAAATAGCATCAATCAATCAATAGTCACGTGATTGGTTGCTAGGCAACCAAAAACAATGCAAATTTGGAGAAAATCGAGCTATTTGCAGAAAAGGGCCCATAATTAGCAAATAGCTTGATAAAATTGGCAAAAAACCATCCAAATACCTGCTTGACACCATTAGTTTGTAGTTTTATATGGTTTCATACGGATATTTGCGGTTTCTAATAAATTAACTAATTAAATAATGAAAATTTGATTCAATGCAAATTTGTTAGCTCAATAATTATGATTTAAAACCATTAATTTCGCATATTATTGGTGAAATCAAGTACCTTCATCGATATTTGAAGTAATTACATCAGTTTTGCATGAAAAAATTACTCATTCATTAGGAATATGACGTCATAAAGATTGATGACGTCATAGAAATAATAAATTTCTGATATCAGCAAATATGAATAAATTATATATCAAATGAAAGTACTCATTGAGACGAATCGAATGGTATATATATTATTGAGATTTAGTAACAAAGGAAGAAAATATAGCCGTTTTAAAGAATTTCTTTGTGACCACTCTCCAAATATGGGCATGTGGTGGTCACGTGATCA
>REGL01001052.1:78009-117071 GCA_004194395.1 Aurelia aurita complex sp. Pacific
TCTTCGTCAAGAAGAACATCTCATATAGCCTGAGATGTAATGACCACCTGTCAGTACCAATTCCACGCACAAATGCGTATGGTATAGAGACAATCAGGTACACTGGACACAGACTCTGGCAATCGTTGCCACTAGAAATAAAAGAGTCTCATACCTTGACAGAATTTAAGATGAAAATAAAAAAACATCAGTTCAGCGACTGCAACTGTAGATTGTGCAAAATCTATGTAAATAATTTAGGATTTTTATAAAAACATGTAAATAGGACTATTCAGTTTTCACTTTTGTTAAATGGTTGGCCTTAATTAGTTTTCTTAACTATCTTTATCATGCCAACCTTAAATAAATAAATTATTATCATTATTATTATCTCACACTGTCACATAAAATCCCTATGTTTTTACCAAAGATTTTACTTAATGTTTTCCTAATCAATTGTTCCGAGATCCGAGAGAACTCTAAAAGCTTTCGTTTCCATATATGATACCCTATCCCATAATTTTCTTATCAATTACTATCCCTTGCCCCAAAATCTCCTTCAAAAACCGACACCCTGTCGCATAACGTTTACCACAATATGACACCCTGTTGAGTGGCACATCCCGTCAGGCGAGGAATGGGAGTACCCCAAGGCCCTAGCCCTAACCCAAACCAGTGACAAATCAGTAGTTTTGTTTCTTGCAACCTCTGATGGCCTTGTGTTTGAGTGTCATTAAAAAGCAGTGAACATTTTTACAAGAAGCTTGAATCAGGCCATAGTATTAAAATTGCTTAATTCAACATAGATATTTTCGCAGTTTAGCATTGAAAGCTTGTTAATCTGCTTCTTATCTCTAAAATGCGAGAAGCATCATGCAGTCTCTAACACTACGCCAAATATATTTTTGCAATTTAAAATATCATATTGGAATAGACAGTGTTCTGAGACATTCAAGACAAGAATGGCTAGCTAAATTTGCTCACAAATTCAATGACATGTTTGCCATAACATCGTTGAATCTAAGTTTTAAAAAACTTCTTATTGCTTCTCCTGGAGTATTTTGAAATTTTTGGCAATCATAGTACTAGTTTCTCATAAGAAACGCGGAGATGCCTTTGCTATGAAGAACACTTATTTTTTATAAGAAATTAAGGTTCGGGGCTGGCAGGCAATTTCTTAAATTTTTGGGCCATTTTACTACCAAAATTTTCTTACGTGTTTCTTATATTTTGAATGCCGGAAGTGTAGAGTTAATTTAGTATTGTCAAGAGGGCTCCCAAATTAGTTAGTAAGATCTCAAAGCAAATGGATAACATAATTCGCACTCAAAATAATGTCCAAACAGTTGCTATAACTGTACAGTGTCAAGACATTTTTGAGTGCAATTGGGAAAATTAAAACTGCAAATTACAAAAGTTTCTTAGCATTATAAATTCAGGGAGGTTTGTTTTTCAACTTTCAAAAAATTGAGCCTACCGTTTCTTATAAGCTGTTTCTTATAAAAAAATACGTATATGTCCCTGCTAAGAATATGACTAGAATAGCGTCGCCCTGGTTTGACCACTAATGGATTCCGGGTTGTGCAACCGCCTTGCATAATACTTTGAAATCAAAGGGAGCTTGAGCCTAGCTTTTCCAAAAAGCGCACGAAAGTTGTTTGCTGATGTCATCTCTTTAATATTTTTTCGATTTCGCTGCTTTGCGTTGCTCAGGAGAGCTACAATAAAGTTTTGACGTTGACCTTCCTGCAGCGAAGGTGTAAGTACAATTCCCTTTACCTTTGACGTTTCCACATATCTTGTCTATTTTGTGTCGCTTCTCGGTATATCTTACAGCCAAAACAGAATTGGCTTCAGGACCGTTTCCTCCAGCTCTTCTGGTTTCATATCCAAAGAAATCTCAAGAATCGCACACAAATTGTCAGACCTACGGCTCATTTTGGAATACACGTTTTTCTTTTTATAAGAAACTTGGATCAGCACTTAGTACTAAAAGTTTCTTAATTTCGCATGGAAATTTCGGTGTGTTTGTAGTAAAAGTTTCTTAATTAGTTTCTTATTTTTTTGGGCCTAAAATTGCGATATTGCTCTAATTTGAGGCTTCTTCTCCACAAAGGCCTTCCATTTTACATTGACATTGTCACCACGAATAAGTCATGCACATTCAGGCAAAAAATTAACAATTTTTGTAGTTAAAAGTTAAAAGAAGATGAAGGTACCTNCCTTCCTGCAGCGAAGGTGTAAGTACAATTCCCTTTACCTTTGACGTTTCCACATATCTTGTCTATTTTGTGTCGCTTCTCGGTATATCTTACAGCCAAAACAGAATTGGCTTCAGGACCGTTTCCTCCAGCTCTTCTGGTTTCATATCCAAAGAAATCTCAAGAATCGCACACAAATTGTCAGACCTACGGCTCATTTTGGAATACACGTTTTTCTTTTTATAAGAAACTTGGATCAGCACTTAGTACTAAAAGTTTCTTAATTTCGCATGGAAATTTCGGTGTGTTAGTAGTAAAAGTTTCTTAATTAGTTTCTTATTTTTTTGGGCCTAAAATTGCGATATTGCTCTAATTTGAGGCTTCTTCTCCACAAAGGCCTTCCATTTTACATTGACATTGTCACCACGAATAAGTCATGCACATTCAGGCAAAAAATTAACAATTTTTGTAGTTAAAAGTTAAAAGAAGATGAAGGTACCTTTGTTAGAGAAACATAAAATAAAAGAGACATACAGAAATTGAATTTTAAGAGTTTTTTAACTGTTCTTGAGCGTAGTACTAGAGTTTCTTAAATTTTTGGCGATGGTAGTACTAGTTTCTTATAAACCAGCTTCTTATAAAAAAGAAAAACGTGTAGCACTGTAAATGACATGATGGCCCCCAGGTGTGTCCACACAGTGAAACCTTTTAGTTCTGTCGTAAGCTGTTCGATGCGTAATGTGCTTTAGATGTGACTGAGGTCAAGGATAAGAGAGTTAAAAGTGGAAATGAAGTCAAAAATATTTTTTGAAATCACTTTCAACGAAATTAGAATTTGTTTTGTAACTTTTCGGTCTTCTGGGAAATGAGATGATACTGTGGTGAACTGGTGAACGGCTTGAAAAGTTTGTGATGTACTATAACAATCAATTCTGCAGCGGTCAGACTAGGCTGCTACGGCCTAATTTAGGCGTTCAAGACATGTCCGTATTTGTGTGGTTCCAGCATGACAAAAAGGAAACGGATGATACAGATCTCACTGTGAGGTGTGTAGCATGAGTTGAGAAGTAAATATAACATTTTGGAAACTGAAACAAATTATTTTCACTTTTCACTTGGTAACTTCTTACATGAGATTTATTCAAGGTGAGTTGCTCTCCAAAACTTCTTTGACCTCTCGGAAAATCTTCGTTTTCTGAAGACTGGACGGGCCAGGGTGACGCCATTCTACTTTGAATTATTGATGAAGCCTCTTGATCAATGAATTCAGGGTTTAAACAAGCGTGAAATGACGAGCAACAATTCGTAGGAAGGGAGGTAAGAACAGTCCAGTGTGATCAATCGTTTCCTTTAAGAGGCTAATTCCCTGCATTATCTTCACGTATGTCTCCCAATAGCTGTGGTGGGCAGATGGTCTTGAAAAAAGATCTAAAACACAGCGCCCTTTGAAAATCAAACAGTAGTGTTGAAAAACGTTTTTACCGTAACTTATTGCTCCTTCCGTAGTTACTGGATGTTTTCTCCAGACAACTCTGTTTGAAAACCTGCAAAAACGAGTGAACGCTACAATCAAAATTTGCTCGTTTTCCTCTTCCTTCCTGATAACAAAGTTAATTAAATCTTTGCACATGTTATCCTTTACAAAAGAATCCTCTTGAAAATTTTTTAATACTAGTAGGAAAAAATGTCCGTCCTCCCACAAGGAAAGTGCGTCAAAAGGTTCGCAAGTCATCATGAACTTAGCATACACTGAAGACGGATTTGAAGGTGACTTTAGGCCGCCATTCTTAAGGTTTCTCTTGGGAGCCTTCATGAGCAAATCCCTCATGATTTTGAATGAGAGTGGTTGAATTTAGTGATAAAATTTTCGAAGTTACTTTAACATGTAGGCTATTCAGCAAAGCATTAAAAAGTATCATTTCTGTGATATTCAGGAGGAAATAGTCTTTCAAACGCCATTCAATATTTTCACTCGACGGTAGAAAAGTAGATATTTCTTTGCATCTGTAATATCATATATCTAGTGCACAGTGTGCATATGGTAGGTCGCCATCTTGACACATACTTGCCAAACACAGGTCAAATTGCCGTTCCAAACCGAGACGATTGTTGAGGATACCGAGGACTGCCTCTTTTGTCTGAGCCTTTTGTTATGCTGGTAAGGTTCAAAGCAGATCAACAGCTGGAAAACCTATTACCATGCGCGAGAATCTCTTTGTCTCTTTGCAAATTCTTGTTTGGATTGCGGCCGGATTATCCGCCCAAATCCTTTCCACAAAACCAATCATGCTCTCTGCGCATGATCACAGGTTTCCTTTTTGGGGGATGACCGTTGCTAAGAACTTTGACGAATCGTATCCCCAACAATTTTATTCTTTCAAGCACGCTCGATTTGCTTTTCTCTTAAGGCGAATTTCCAGTCAGTGGAATCTTCCAAGCGGGCGGAATTTTTGACAATAAAAGGTTGGTCAGCCGTAACTTTCTATTCAATTCCAGGGCGACATTTTCTCACGCAGACAAAGGAAATTCCGCCCGCTCGGAAAATTCCACTGACTGGAAATCAGCCTTTAGGGTACGAGCGATTTCACTTATCGCATGACCGATTTCACTTGGGGCATAACCGATTTCACTCTGCACATGGGACTATGTACTGTACACATGAGAGACTCCCCCAACGTAAGCATTCACGAGTGTCCTAATGGAGGAGCCAAGGAGCCTTGGAGCCTGGAGCCCCCAGAGCCCAGGAACCCAAGAGCCTAGGCGACTTGAGCCCAGGAGTCTTGAGCCCTTAGAGCCCAGGAGCCTGAGGGCAGTGGCAGACACTTTGCCAAATATTCTTCTCGTGTTTTTCCTGAATCTGGCCTGAGAATGTAATAAAAAATTAAGCCTATTTCTCGCATTGGCTTATCCCGAGCGGCTGGAAAGGCAACTTGCCTCTGGGCTCCTAGAGCCCTTTGGCCTCTATGGGTGTTAGGCTCCTTGGCTCTAGGGGCTCAAGACTCCTGGGCTCTAGGCTCGTGGGCTTTGAGGGCTCTTGGCTCTTGGGCGCCAGGCATCTGGGCTCTATTTGTCCAATATTTGATTTGGATTTCATCTTGTCTTTTTACTTATGATTCAAATTAGAATTATAGAAATAGCCTTAAATTATGGACTCATCGTACTAAGCCCATAAACGCAACCAAACACCGTAATCTGTTGAAGAAGACTGTCAATTCCTGTAAAAGAACAATAACCAAATTATGATTTCGTTCTACATTTCGATTTCGTCTTTCGTATGTTCTTTTCATTGTGGATTGAAATTTGTGTTTGCATTTTGATTTCGTCTTTTAAATTCATTTCAGATTATGTTTGTTAGTTTGATTTCGATTTCATCTTGTGTGTTTTCTCCATTTAATATTTTCTGTGAGATTTGGAAATGTATTTTATTTTTTCTGATAGATTATTTATATAAGATTATTATTTCACTTTGTCGAATTTAATTTCAAAATGTGGTTTCATATATAATTCAGTTCCTTCCTTAATCACACTTTATTTTATTAATCACGCTTTCTATGAGATTTTTATTTGGTTTTTTTCGGATTTAATTTCAAAATGTGGTCTCATTTTATGATTTAGTTTTGTCCTTAATCACACTTCATGCTATGAAGTATTGATATGCAGCTGTCCTGTTTAGAATTGCTTATACTTCAATAAGCAAGAACATTTGCAATTTGGTCAGCCTACTTTGGAAAATTGGATGCTTGTAAGAACTAGCTTCAATGGGGATTACCTAAATGCACAGTTGCAACTACAGACCACATTTCTTTTAATTCAATTGCCTTGGAATTCGCATTTTTCTCGGTTGAAGTAGTTGATGGAGAAAAATAGCTACCTCAAGAACTGCATATGCATGTCAAAAATAAGCCTATTGTATTTGATGCTCTCGGCACTTGCATAGTAATCACACCGAGGATTTAGCAATAAAACCATATTCGCCATGCATGATGTTGAAATTTGGGTCAAATAGCACTGAAACTTTCGTACCTCAAATCATGTATACGGAACTTAAAAGGGCTCCGTCGTCAAACAGTAAACAAATCGGCAAACTCGCACGTGTCGCCGATTATCCATTGTTCATCCATTGTTCTCTGCAGTTTGTTTGGTGGCTTCACCCAAGCCACCAAAAAGCGACCGTTAAAATCCACTTATATCCGAGCAATCGTAGAAGACATGATTGTTTGGTTTGTTCCTTAGTGAAATACAATGATTGATGCCCAAACAGCAACTTTCATTTTAAAAAATATGAAAATTGTATGTGATATCACCTTTCAAAAAACTGCAAAAATCATCGTTTTGTGTACATTTTGATGACGGAGCCCCTTTAAACACGTACCCTATCCCTAGCCGATCTAGCTGAATAATACCGGACGAGCAAAGACCCGGCGTCTGAAAGACTTCTGCTCTCCGAATATGTAAGCAATGATATTTTGCGATATCTAATTGAATAGCTAACATATTCAATAATTTTTAGAATTTTTCCTAGCTGAAATCGGTCACTCCGTTAAGATTTTACAAGGGATTTTCTAGGTAATTTTCCTTCGAGAAACCTTGAAAAACGTGAGCAAGCTGAAATCTTAAAAATCATGAGCAAGTTTCCCTAACGTGTTACCTTACAGCAATGACTTGAGAACGCTTTAGCACGTGCACGTGCTATCCTGTTCGGGGAATGAAAAAGTCTTCCCCCTAGTACGGCTAGCTTATTCAGGGGGATTCCATTCATTTAAGAGGTCAAAATGCATGAATGCTTGTGAGTGTCATTATTTCTAGGAAGGAAAACAAAGGGAAATGTTGTTTGTCGTTTTCGTTTGCTTTTGCAGGAGAGAATCTCTCATATCGACGTGAAGGAATGGCCAATTAAAGCCTGGTAAATTACTGAACCTTATTGGATATATCGGGAATAAAACAAGACGGTTTTCAATATCATTGCTTTTTATACTGAGAGGGCAGCATTTTTTAAAACGCCGGGCCTTTTTATTGACTCACCCGGCGTAAAGATGAAATATTTTTTCTAAATATTGTTCTCTTATTCTATCTTGATAATATATGCACAACAGTCGAAAAATAATCAAATGCCATAAGATAATTTCAAATTTGAATATGCAGTTTTCAATTACGTATTTATCTCTGTCAACAAACAACAAAACAAAAACGTTCTGATGTGAGCCCTTTGGCAAAAGTCTTCCCAAGATAATGTAATATCTTTAGATATTTGCAGCAAACACCTAGAATCACGCAGTTTTCTCTTTCTACTAGAACTGTCACAGTTTTCGACAACATTTTCAAAAACTAGTAACTATTTTAATGTGTCCCATTACCCAGGTCTGAATTGATTTTTCCAATAAATGCTTCACAAGCAATTTAAGAAGAATATTATCTATCAAATGAAGCAAATTTCGTAAAAATCGGATCAATGCTGGCTGAATAGTGACATTTTTGAAGTTATGTTATCGCAAGCAAATTATATTCTTATAAACAACAATTTTGCTTTTTACTGAAATTCAAAGAATCATGGAAATGGCTCAAATGATTTGGATTTTAAAAATTTTGATTCGCTTTTACCCGAAGCCTCTCCTTCTTATGAAAAAATGCAAAAAAAGTTTTGAAAGCTCATTTTCCCTATTTATTCCATAACCTTTCGGATACGATCACTGAAAGATTAATACGCACATTCCGCAGTTTTATCGATAGCCATAAGTTAAATCTGCCCTTGTCCCCAAAAGATTTGATTTGCAAGGCTACTCAACTAGCATTCCACAGAGCGTCAATGCTGTAAGGAAGAGAGAGGGAAATTGCAAAAATAAGGAAAACTTGCTGACGTTATGCAAGACTTTTGGCAGGTATTGTAGCAAACGCGAGGGATATCCATATGAACATTACATGCACATTTTGCAGGTGCATTTTTCACCCATCCAGTCTTTTATCGACCTTTTGAAGAATAGATATTCGTCGGTGTTTCAAAATATGGATATACGCTCTTCGCACCAATTAAACAACTGATGTTTCTCGGTGTTTAAATTATGTAAACACTTCTCACACCTAATAAACAGATGTTTTTCGGTGTTTCAAAGTTTGTAGACACCCCTCATATCCATAAAAATAGGATATGAAATCGCTCGCTTCACTCTCATCTCGACATTCTTAGCACGTGTAGAGGAGCTTCTGAAGTAGCCAATGTTGATAATCTTTGAACGTTGTACAAAATTAGTGACATTAATGCTAATTAGCTTACATTTATGCGCGGTTATAGCACTACCCCCTTGTTTTATACATTCCATTTAAAAACTTACAATACGTATTACTTATTACACTACTTATAAAATAGAATGTACCCTACTACTAGAACAATATCACAATGGCAAATTGTGCGCTCTTGGGCTGTCCCTCTCTTACGACTATTCTTGGAACTATTTAAATTCAATTGTAAGTGACATACATAGTGGGAATTCGCTGACTATACGTCCTTTCCCACTATGGATGGCACGTAGTTAATTAGTCTTGTTGTTTTTGTAAATAGTTGTTTTTTAAATGAATAAAGAAAAAAAAATATTACCATTTGGAGCGAAAAATAGATTATAGACATAGGTTTCTGCCTTGATAAAGTCAAGATAACATAAAGAACTACCGGGTGTTCCAAACTGATGTATTATTGTTTGATTGCTTGTATGTCCATAACCAATGAACGGATTTTCAAAAACTTTGTTTTATTTGATTTCCTATAGGCTAAATTAGATGTTAAGATGTTGGTTGTGGTTTTACCAGTTTTTGAAAATCGGTTCATCGGTTATGGATATATAACCATTCAAACGATAATACATCATTTTGGGAGACCCGGTAGTTGTTTATGTTATCTTGATAAAAATGATTATTGATTTTAATTTCAAACTTAGTAAGTTATACAGCTACCAGCATCCCTTTTAATGTAAATATTTCTTTCTTTTTTGTAGCAGTTACGTGTAATGTTATGTGCTATCTTTTTCTTCCTAGTAGCTACATGTAGCGTTATGTTCGCATTTCCGGTTTTATGTTGCCATGAGGTAGACGTAAGTTTTTGTAGCAGTACCCCTAGATGCAAGTGTAGACTTGTTAGTACCCCTAGATGCAAGTGTAGACTTGTTAAGGCCAATTTCAGGCCAGTGGAGTTTTCCGAGAGGGCGGAATTTCTATTGTATGCGACAAAAGATGTCGCTCTGGAATTTAAAGCTTTACTGTCACTAGAAATACATTTCTAGCCTCGCTTTTATCATTTGTCTTGTGAAACTATGAGAGACGGTTATCGGATCCCTTTGTTTGCATGCTACGCAAAGTGATGATAACTCAAAATCAAAGAAAACCGCGCTAATCCCATGACCATACTCCGCACAGAGATCAAACGCCTGAATGGCTATCTGTAAAAGGGGGAACGGGGAACGGGGAATCGGGGAATCATCGGGGAATCGGGGAATCTGTAAAAGGGGGAACATTGAAACTACACATTCTACAATTTTACATATATTTTTTTATGAAACTGCGGCCAACACTGTATACCACAATAGAAAATCTTTTCATTTCCTTTCTTGGGCGAGCAAAAATAAATCCAACAAAACAGATTTCATTCGAAATCTGTAAAAGGGGGAATATGAAAACCAAACGTGGAAATTGGAAGTGCAACGCATCATATTGAAGGTCTTTGCACGCAAATCTCGAATCTGGCATTAGAAAGTTGATATTTCCTATCTAAACGAAAATAACGCAGCTTTTCAAAATCTGTAAAAGGAGGAATCTGTAAAAGGGGGAACTTCAGAACTACTAACTATAGAAGCATGATTTTGATACGAACATGATGCTGATGACTTGGTCTTACCAATGGACGCAGCAGAATTTTTAAGAAATTACCTAGGAAAGTATAAAATCGACATCAAATGCCAAATAACTGCTTTACGGCAAGTCTTTGATGCAATTTGTAGAACAATTACGTGAGTTCGTGTCGAATTCCATGTAATGTCTGGTCTAGACTATTTCAAATAGAGGTCAAACACTTTCAAAAGAAGCTAAAATGGGGAATTTTGTGAGTCACGTAATTCATGGCATCCCTCCAAGTCAAGGGGGTTGCTTGCAAGATTTCACTTCAGTGATCTGACGGTGAAATCATGGGTGGCAAGACGCCACAGATATTCTTGATTGCCGCAGTTCAGTTCCTTTCGCGGAGGAAAATATCCTTTACCACTACGGACGAGCTAGCGTAATATCTCCTCCACAGAAATGTATTTTCCTCTGTGGTGTCATATATGCTATGCTGAAACATACTGCGATGTTTGACAACTAATGGTGAAATCATGGGTTGTAGGATAAATTTAGGTTCCCGTGAATGAACTAAATTGGTTTCAAATAGATAATATAAATCGCCCTTTTATCCTCCTTGTGTTTATCCTTCTCCCCCTTCTGGGGCAGCAAATAAGCTTCTTTCAGGTCTAATACTGTGACATTCACCTTGGCTAGGCTAGGGCCACCTCGTTGTTGAGAACGCACTCGCTCACCTCTCCTTCACATCTTCTGTCCCTGCGTGGCATTGTAGCTAAGAAGGGTATTTTGAAACTCGATGCTTTCGCGCTCATTCTCAACAACAAGGTGGGCCTAGCCTAGCCAAGGTGAATGTCGCAGTATTAGACCTGAAAGAAGCTTATTTACTGCCCCCAGAAGGTAATGAGAAGGATAAACACAAGGAGGATACAAGGGTGATTTATATTATCTATTTGAAACCGATTTAGTTCATTCACGGGAACCTAAATTTATCCTACAACCCATGATTTCACCATTAGTTGTCAAACATCGCAGTATGTTTCAGCATAGCATATATGACACCACAGAGGAAAATACATTTCTGTGGAGGAGATATTACGCTAGCTCGTCCGTAGTGGTAAAGGATATTTTCCTCCGCGAAAGGAACTGAACTGCGGCAATCAAGAATATCTGTGGCGTCTTGCCACCCATGATTTCACCGTCAGATCACTGAAGTGAAATCTTGCAAGCAACCCCCTTGACTTGGAGGGATGCCATGAATTACGTGACTCACAAAATTCCCCATTTTAGCTTCTTTTGAAAGTGTTTGACCTCTATTTGAAATAGTCTAGACCTGACATTACATGGAATTCGACACGAACTCACGTAATTGTTCTACAAATTGCATCAAAGACTTGCCGTAAAGCAGTTATTTGGCATTTGATGTCGATTTTATACTTTCCTAGGTAATTTCTTAAAAATTCTGCTGCGTCCATTGGTAAGACCAAGTCATCAGCATCATGTTCGTATCAAAATCATGCTTCTATAGTTAGTAGTTCTGAAGTTCCCCCTTTTACAGATTCCCCCTTTTACAGATTTTGAAAAGCTGTGTTATTTTCGTTTAGATAGGAAATATCAACTTTCTAATGCCAGATTCGAGATTTGCGTGCAAAGATCTTCAATATGATGCGTTGTACTTCCAATTTCCACGTTTGGTTTTCATATTCCCCCTTTTACAGATTTCGAATGAAATCTGTTTTGTTGGATTTATTTTTGCTCACCCATGAAAGGAAATGAAAAGATTTTCTATTGTGTTATACAGTGTTGGCCGCAGTTTCATAAAAAAAATATATAGAAAATTGTGGAATGTGTAGTTTCTAGGTTCCCCCTTTTACAGATTCCCCAATTCCCCGATTCCCCGATGATTCCCCGATTCCCCGTTCCCCGGTTCCCCGTTCCCCCTTTTACAGATAGCCACGACTGAATTGCTGGCTACCAACAATTTTATATGGTGACAGTAAAGCTTTAATAGAAAGTTACGGTTGAGTTAATTGGAATAAATACCTGCTGACGCTTCGCTTTGTTTCTGTAATCTTTGCATTGGCTGTTTCTGGTTACAAGGTTGGCTGTTCTGCCCGGGGGGGGGGGTACTCCCATTATGGCCTAACAGGGGGTCCAGTCGGTTTGAGAGTCTTACGAAATGACTACCAAATGGCCGTATTTGTCAAACTCTTAGTACCAATGAGGGGTATTCCAAGATTCCTGGTCAGTTATAAGATTTCAACTCAGTAAGCTCCTCCGCATGGCAATATGGTCACTGCAGCAATAGTTATCATTGAATTTTGGAGTTTTCTTGCTTTGTTCAATCAGTTTTTACAATAGAAAATAGAAAAACTCAGAACATTTTTGCTACCAGATGCTACCAAATGGCCCAATTTTAGGTCCACGAACTACCATTTGGGGGTTTCTGTAAAGAGATGCTACCAATTGACGGTATCTCAGTGACAGAAGAGGCGAAGGAGAGAACGAAAGAGTCTCTCCTTCGCCACTTTGTTCCCTGCTTGGCATTGTAGCTAGGAAGGAGAATTTGAAGCGTGATACTTTCGCGCTCATTCTCAACAACGAGGTGGGCCTAGCAGGCCTAGCGAAAGTGAATGTCGCAGTATCAGACCTGAACGAAGCTTATTTGCTGTCCCAGAAGGTAACGAGAAGGATAAACACAAGAAGGATACAAGGTGATTTATATTATTTATTTGAAACCAATTTAATTCATTCACGGGAACCTAAATTTATCCTACAACCCATGATCTATTAATGAATTTAGAGTATCAAAAGCATAAGTGCTATGCTTCTTAGAGAATGGAAGCAGACTTCTGAAATGTAGAGAAGCTGTCTGTTAGAGAGTAAGAGAAGAAAATGATGATATGATGAAATGCAGGGTCGTGGTCTTTTCCCTACAAATCCCTGGCTCCGTTTGAGGAGCCATTGGTGGTTTTGAGGAATCCCCCATTCACAAAAATCTTGCATTCAATGTTGCATCCGTGTTGGTTGCCCCCACCGAGAAACTTCATGAAATGACGTCACGTGCATTGTGACTTAAGGAAGTGCTGCACCATGTTGGACCATCCATCCACGTATTTTCCGTTCGTTCACTTTTCAATCAAAACAACAGAAAGACTGCGCGCAGGTTACCAGTGGCGAAGCTGGGCGAAAATGGTAGGTCATGCTCTGGGCGGAAGGCGAATAGAAGAAGCTCCTTGCGCCGGAGGCGGAAACGGCGCGGAAAATATCTTGTGCTGCGCCCATTTATCTGCCTGGGAACGCCCATTGTTGTAAAAAGGCTTGAACAATGCCATTTCTGTAGAGATATAAAATACACCTATACATTCATGAAAAATTCTTATTTTCAAACACTTTAGGCCAAGAATTGTTCCCAAAATTTTCTTGTTTCAAATCAGGCATATCAGCAGTAAAACATTTGTTTATCACTAATCTGGCAGGCATGTGTCAGGGTTTCAGATGTCATACAATCATTTCTGTTGAGCAGTTGCCATTTTTTAATCCTCAATGAAAAGATCATTCACTGAAACTCAAGTCCCAGATCACAGGAATATCTTTTTAAGCAGAAGGGAGAAGGGAAGCAGAAAAAGCAAAGTTCTCTTGGAAAGCTCATTTGGTTAGTAACACATATGCTGATAATAACCTGGTGGGGGGTTATTCTTATATAAATAGGGTAAGGGTGCTCTGGCTGTGGTACAAAATATCAACCAAAAAAAATTTCTAGCATCAAAATGGACCCACAAGATAACTTTTCTTAGCCTACATAGCCAAAACTATTTATTCTTTGTCATCAACAATATATGGAAAATGCCCTGAACTGATAGATTTCATGTAATGTATATATTTAAATGTTCGCGTATTTTGATAATGCTGCTTGACTTTGATTTTGTTTGTAAATTCATTTTTATATTCTATTCAATTTTTCTCAGTTTGAGACCCAGAAAATAATCCAGAAGTTCAGGGAACTCATAGANAGCAGACTTCTGAAATGTAGAGAAGCTGTCTGTTAGAGAGTAAGAGAAGAAAATGATGATATGATGAAATGCAGGGTCGTGGTCTTTTCCCTACAAATCCCTGGCTCCGTTTGAGGAGCCATTGGTGGTTTTGAGGAATCCCCCATTCACAAAAATCTTGCATTCAATGTTGCATCCGTGTTGGTTGCCCCCACCGAGAAACTTCATGAAATGACGTCACGTGCATTGTGACTTAAGGAAGTGCTGCACCATGTTGGACCATCCATCCACGTATTTTCCGTTCGTTCACTTTTCAATCAAAACAACAGAAAGACTGCGCGCAGGTTAGGTTACACTGGAATCTTACCGGGAATTTGATTAGAAGTCCTCTGAAAGTCCCTTGAAACTGTATGTAGCTGCAATGATTTCAACAGCAACGCAGCGCAAGCCTGTTAATTGCTGTGTTTGTGAATGCAGCTCGCTTAGGAATCGTCGTTGAGTCTCTGATTACTTTTTAAGTGCAGCTTCCATACCAAACCGGTCTGTCAGTGGAATTGCAATGGCATACCAGAGGTCGCAACGGGTACACTGGAAGCCTATCGGGAGTTTGATTGGAAGTCGTCTGGAAGTGCGTTGAAACTGTATGCAGCTGCAACCATGTCAAAAATAGTGCAGCGTAAGCTTGTTCATTGTTGTTTGTCAATGATGCCTGCTCAGGGATTGGCGTCGAGACTCGAATTAGTTTTTCGATGCCGCTTCCTAGAGAACCAAAACAAAGGCCAAGAGGGAAATTGTACCAGGTGGACCAAAGAAAACCTCGCATTTATGAAAATTCGTTATAGGTAATGTGTCCCTGTAAGTACAGCGACTTTGCTATTTTCACGTGATATTTCACGTGATCACTTTACCATAGAATTGATAAAGATAGCCAGAACTAATATAGGCAGACTGTTGACTTATTCGCGATTGCGATTCCAGAGTTTAACCCCGAAGTCTCACAGCAGGCAGCCTCGTTGTGAAATTTAAATTCTAGTTTTGCAAGCGATCAGTTAATTTCCACCAATCGCAGTGCGTTCTTCGAGGCTGTTCGTCAGCATTGCGTCAGCAAATTTTGACTGGGTGGAGTGTATACGCGGCTGTAAATACATGGACACATTGCCTTTAAGCAAAGAATGCTTGAGGCACAGACAAATTCAGGTTTCATTGTTCATTTTTATGTTTCATTATGTTCACATCGTAACCCCATCATTCGAGAGGACTGCTTTACAGGAGGCCGTGTGAAACTCTACAATGGGCCTAGCCAGCAATTGTTTGTGTAAGAAGTACATTATAGATTGGAATGTAGATTGGAAAGGATTTACAACAACGAAAACAAGGTATTTCAACTCTTCCATGACTTTGATTAACACACTGATACTCACTGCATA
The DNA here is from genome assembly GCA_004194395.1 of Aurelia aurita complex sp. Pacific. NCBI lineage: Eukaryota > Metazoa > Cnidaria > Scyphozoa > Semaeostomeae > Ulmaridae > Aurelia > Aurelia aurita complex sp. Pacific. The sequence goes on from REGL01001052.1 coordinate 93,424, forward strand.
TGTCTGCTTCTATGGCATTCGGGAAAACCCTGACTCTGGGGCACTGATAACCAAAGACCGTCAAGTACCAATGTGAAAAGGACCGTTCTTATCTTATCAAGGGGTTATCATCTTAATTCTTGTGACAGAACAGAATCGTGGGCCTATGATAAATGCTATCTAATTATTTGAATGCAGCAAGAATATTTCATTTTGGTAGGCTTATCGCAAGCAAGATTTTGAGAAATGGAAACATTAGCCAGCGTGCACGCAGACGATGGGATTAAGAACTGTATAACAGAATTAAATTGGTTTGAACCGTATTTCTATGGTTTAAACTGTCCAAAAGTCCCCGAATCTGTAGATCGGTAGCCTTTCTCAGTTGGTCCTAAAATATAAATGTTCGTTAATTTTTGTGAACAATGGTGTGCAACGTTCAAAGTTTGGCTGTAAAAATTTTTTTGCAGTAGCTATCCCTGAATACTGAACGGCATCAAATCTTGAAAATAGTTGATATTATGTTACCTGGAACATCTCTCTACCTTGAAGCACATTATTTCGATCCTAAGATTGGATAACACGAAGTAATTGCGATGCATATGAGATTCACCTCTTGCTTTTGTCGCAGTGTTTCATATTCAGAGATTTCTTTCGCAGTTTTTCAAGTCTTCTGCTTATAAATTTACCAATTAGTCATTTACTAGATGTAATGAGTAAATAGACAAGTAGCGTCCTGTCCCACATAAAAATATCTTCAATTCGATGGGAATTGAATTATACGTAATTAGCAGTATTGGCTCATCCCATTCAATGTCTTGCGTTGTGAGATTTTGTTTCCAAAATCTTTCAGTTGATCCCGTGTCTTGTACGACAAGTTGTTATTTGGTAATTTTGTTTTGGTGACCATTGTTTTTAAGACACGCGCAATTATCTAACTTTAAAACTAAACATATTGTTACCTCAAATATTTCGCTGCCCATCGGCAGCCTCAAGCTTCTAAGAACATGTCAAAACGATGCAATGCTCAGGCAAGTAACAGAGGCGACTTACATCCATGCGGAGAATCCGGAACTTAATGCTAAGGAGGAGTTGGGAAATTCGAACGTTCCTAGAACTCGATTCGATCAAAGATCAAACGAATGGAACATTTTATAAATACAAATTTTTGGCATAAATTTTTGGCTCTGGCACCCAGGGTAGTTATCGATTCGACTCATTAACTCACTGATGAGGCTGCCGATGGGCAGCGAAATATTTGAGGTAACAATATGTTTAGTTTTAAAGTTAGATAATTACACGTGTCTTAAAAACAATGGTCACCAAAACAAAATTACCAAATTGCAACAATTCAATGTCATTTAAGCAAAATCATTACCAGAATGCTTTGAAGATATTCATCAGTCAATGGAACTAAGCCCTGGGTGTCCTGGGTTACATGATGCCTGTTTGCTTTTCGCATGGGACTGGTTTCAACTCAGTTTCGTCATAAATCCCTCTGTTTTCATTGCAGTTATACGACACCGGATTGCCATGAACCCATTTTTGATTGCAGTTACACGACACCGAGTCACCCTGCTATGCGAAGTCTAAATCTATTTTCTTTGACAACTGCGAAGCCCAGATAGAGTGGGGCGACATCGGATTAGTGCAGTTACACCAGTTGCACTAATTGGAATGCGGAGCAGAATGAATTGGTTTGATTTTCACCTCACCTCCAGAGCGGAGCGGTTTCACTCCGCGAAAACCTAGTGGGGTGACACAGGATTTCCACGGCGTCGTGTAACTGCAACCCCCTATCCGATACGAAAAGGAGTCAGGTGTGCGACGAATCTGGTATCGTGTAACTTGGACCTAAAGGAGAACAACAGAGATTCATTTTCACCAATGAGACCTGATTCTTCAATTCTGGAAACCACACGTGACTTTGGACAGGTTTTGTGCTACAGGTGTGCCTAATTGGCCTGTTGGTAAGCCTCTCTAAAAAGGAATCCATCGAATCTGCACGCAGGCTAATATAGCAAACCTTGACTCACTGTTTTAGAATCTGCATACAGATACTTCCTTATATTTTCAATCAGCTTCACCTCTAGCCTGTTAGAACGCACGTGCTGCTACACAGCCCTCTGGTATTCAGTTCTTGTACTTAAAGTTCTGAAAGTTCTTGTACTTAAACTTTCGTTTCGAAATTTGTGTCGAAGCAGTGATTTTGCAATGTTTAAGGCAATATCACACATAATTCTCATCTTTTTTCAAACTAAAGTCGTTTTGTTGAATATGAATCTCTGTAATTTACAGAGGAACGAACCAAACATTCAAATTCCTTACCATTGCTAGAAAATAAGTGGATTTTGACAGTTACAATTTAGTGGCTTTGATGAAGTGTCCAAACAAACTGCAGGAAATAATGGACATGTAACTAAAGCAATCGTCTTTACAGATTTGCTTACAATTTGACGACGAAACCCATTTAACTCGTGTGATTCGAAATTGTCAAGGCATTAAAAGAAATGGCATCCTTAACTGATTTTCATCGCTGCCGGATACCAGAACAGAATCGATGAAATATAGCTGGCAGTCTTGTTTTAGGTCATTTCAAACGGAATTGCTAGAAATTCAAACGAAATGGTATTATTGACTAATTTTTATCTATTACCTATGTCTACAAGCGATGCAGCACGTTACTGTGTGTATCCATCAATTCATCATGAGACAGCATTTTTTCTCCATATCTGAAATTCAAAGCTTTTGCCAGCTTTTGTCTGTAAACACATAAATCATTGTTCAAAGATTTTCAATCAAGTACTGTTATGGTAATTTAGAGACGAAATCCACCACATTTTAAACAAGACTATACTAATGTCTGTAAACATATAAATTTCAAAGATTTCAAAAAGGATTTTCGAGACCATGCCCTTTCTTAAGATCAATCCTCTCACAGAATATATGCCAGGATTGACGACAGGATTTCCCCCGAGATTTCGAAAATATTGCACTAAATGGATTTCAGTCAAGTATTCCATTAAACTTTCATGATATTTGTTAAAACTTTTAGTCGAAGCTAAAAATGGCTAAACTGGTGTTTGCAATAAAGCAAGGAGGATTAACTCAAATCAAAGCTCAGAATACATTATGATAGACAAGGTTTGCCTGGTAAAAATATTAACCTTCTTGAGAATAATTCAGTTTCAATCTTTGCTTTTCATAGCATTTTGCCCTAACTACGGAGAAAAGGGCCTACCAACAAGGCCAGGGGGTGGGGGGGGGGAATAACACTGAAGCTGATAGGACAAGCATGAGAACTTGAAAAGTTTCAAGCCCCTCTTAACAAAAATAAAACATAAATTCTGCACCTGGTGCTTTAACAATTTTATTACCTCTGACTTGAATAGTAAAGTAAGCTACCATCAATTTTATGTTTCTGCCAGGATAATTCGTGGCGATGACAACCATGAAATCCATCGAAATAAGCCATACTTTGAAACATAATCCAATCCAATGTAAAGTCTAATACCCTTTTCACACTGACATAGTTAAACCAGCTTTATCTAAACCACGTCAAATGTTAACCAATCAAATGCATTCGACTTGTTGGATTGACCAATTAGAACGCAACATACCATAACCTGGTTTACTTTAAGATGGTTTAATTGCCAGTGTGAATAAGGTATAACCAGAGTAGTCCCAGCAGGTAAACGCATCATTAGTACACTTCTCCACCAAAACCACAACTTTACATTGAAGTTCAGTGTATAAAATTAACGATATTTAAAGTTCAAAACTTCAATGCTTTCAACGATGCGACGATTCATAATTCAAAATTCATCAGAGCTCCGCTCTTTTTTGAACGTAAAGTCAAAATCTAAAGTCAATTCTAATGTTAGCTCAAATCAACGTCTTCTTACAAAAACGTAATTTGGCAATAGACCCTTTACACAATTAGGAAGGAGACTATGGAGAGTGGTTTGTTCTGGTAAATGGCGGACACAAATCTGGTAAATGGCTGCCACGGAGCTGCTACGAGTGCTAGATGTCTCTCCACAAAATTGTTAGTTTTAAATTCATGGTTGAAATTAAGAAAGTTATTGCCGAAAAGGTGCCAAAACGCCGGAAGGATGTCTCATGACTCATATGCCTCATTAAGAATTGGAGACCTCGCATCAAACACTTTCCCGGGAAAGCGGGAAAGCATTGGTCAATTTCCTTCGAAGATGATCGACCAAATCAGAAACGAAGCAAGAAACAAGGAATATTGTTGTAATGAATATCGAGAAGAAACATCGAGCAATTTTACCTTTTATTGTGCAAAGAAGGTACCAAATTGGATGAAAACTGTTTAGGCTCGAAGATAGCTAGAAGAAGTCATATTTATGCCGTTTTTCTTGCTGAAAAGTTGTTTCTCAAAGATTTTTAATCTTTGTTTAAACTGAAATACATTCGAGGTCGAGGACAATCTGCAGAGAATTTTTAATGATGCTAATGCAGGTAAGCTATATCTTTATTTAAAGAAGGCTTTTTGTATTAGAATCCATAAATAAATCCGAAGATTTGTTTTGTCTAGCTCGTTGTATTTGGGAGTTTCGTGGTGGTAGCGCTCCGTTGTTCTGTAGCCATGCCTATGCATCTGCAAGAAAAATATGGGGAGCAATATTCCTTGCAAACGAGTTAAGTCAAAGTTTTGACTTTCCGCTACCAACGAGCCTTGATTTAGAATTTGTTAGACTTTTCAAAAGTCTCCATCGCTTTCTGTTGAAGCTAGCCTTTCCATAATATAACATAGTCATAACACATGCCTAAAATGACTTCAATCCTTTTTCCTCCATCCTCCAGAGGAACAATAATTTCCCATAATTTTGAATTCCTATCTTTTGAGGTCTGTAATACTCAGAGAAGCACAACTTTTTCATGGAGCCTTCTCAAAATTGTCATGAACCATATCATAAGGTTTGCTTATTTCTCTTTGATATTCTGATTTGATGGATCAATGTCGAAGGAAATGACGAATACTTTCCCATTTTCCCGCCAAAGCTTTTCAAGGCAAGATCTCCTTTTCGTTACGAGGCATTTGAGTTATGGGAGATCCTTCTGGATACTCTTTTAGGCAATTATTTGTCAAGGTTTCTGAATTTTTCAACCTTGAATTTAACCCAACAGCTATGTATGGCAAAATCTGCCATTCGTAAAAGCTCCGTGGCAACCATTTACCGGATTTGTTTCCGCCATTTGCCAGAGAAAACAGCTCTCTACAGCCCCTTTTTTTAATTGTCTAAATGGTCTATTCAGGTATCTTCTTGATTAGATTGTAAACTCTTCGTATAATATCAGTAATTGCCATTCATAACAGTCAAATCTATTAGCGTTCACTAACTGAATTACTGATAAAGATCGGCTCTTGATGTACTTTCAGGCTAGCAAAGTTAAAATGTTAAAATCGTGTGTTTTGTTCATAGTCAATCGGTTCGAGGCTAACTTCTCAAAATGCATCAACCTCGTAAGTGGACTTGCTCCAAGTCTGAACTCTTGATCAACAAACAGGGTGGAGCGAGACTTGTGAACTACGCGTTTCGAAAACGAGAGTTCATTGTCTGATTTGCGGCTTTCTTTCATGTAAGCGAGAGAGCCAATCAAAATTGAGCATATGAGTCCTGCATCTCCTTTTCAGAACGCGTAGTTCACAAGTCTTGCTCTCCTTCCCTTTTTTCTTCCTCTTCCCCTCTCTTTCCCCTCTCGTTTGTTCATTGATCAAGAGCGAGACTTGAAGCAAGTCCATCTCGCAAAAAACTGTTTGCAGCAGTGACCGAAAATTAAAATGGAATGCTGAGGCGCGACGAAGTCGCACCGAGCAGGCCTAGTTGGAACAGAGTCGATGAGATATAGACGGCAGACTTGTTTTAGATCGTGTGAATGGAAATTTGCAAATAATCAAAATAAATTGCAAACTTAAATGATTTTATCGCTGATGTTTATTGGAAGATCATGCCTTAAAACCGACAGACTTGTTTTACTTCGTGTGAATGGAAACTTGTAAATAATTCAAAAGAAATTGCAAACTTAAATGATTTTATCGCTGATGTTTATTTGAAAAGGATCATGCCTTAAAACCGGCAGACTCGTTCCAGGTCATATGGATGGAAATTGCTTAATAATTCAAAAGAAATAGCAAACTTAAATGATTTTATCTCTGATGGTTATTGAAAGAGGATCATGAGCTGTAACGGGCAGATATTTTGTAGGTCATATGAGTGGAAATTTGTAAAGAATTCAAAAGAAATGGCATCCTTGAATGATTTCATACCGGGTGATTAAAAAAAAAGAATCCCTGTTTGAAATACCACAGATCCCTCAATATCAACACAATAATGTTGAAAAATATGTCATTCAATAGAAAAAATGTGCAAATATGTTCTACACTTTACCTGCCTAAAATAAGCCACTCCGTTCGGAAATTATATGAGATTTTCTCGAGGAAGCCCCTCCAAAAAACTTCCAAAAACTGCATAAAATCACGACCAGATTTCTCATATGTCTATGCCTTATAGCAATGGCTTGTACATACATTGGCAGTTGGCACGTTTTATCCCTTTGAGAGATGAAAATATCATCCCTGGGGCAAAACAACATTATTCTAGACGATTTCATCTTGCCAAGAGGATAAAACATGTCAGAATGTATTGAAGTCATTGAGATATGGCAGGAATCTCGGGAAATGTTGGTCGCTATTTTGAAGATTTCTTGAAAGGGCTTTCTGGAGAAAATCCCTCATAACTTCAGAGTGGAGTGGCCAATTTCAGTCAGGTAAATGGTGAAGTCCATTTGAACATGTTGGCTGTTAAATGTTATGTTTTCCAATATCATCGTCTTGATATTCAGGGAATGGTGATTTTTCAAACAGGAATTCTCTTTATTGAATCACCCGGTAGCTGTCAGTTACTAGAACAGGATCAATGACATGTAACTGGCAGATTTTTTCTCCTCATGCATTGAGTGTTTCAACACCTAGTTCAGACAGGGTTAAGACAACTTAATCGATGTTTTCCGACCAATCTGGGCTCTGTCAAGACAATGAAGTTTAAAAGAGTTGCTCTTAGCTCTTATCTCAAACAGAATCATAACTGAAATTAATCTGAATGATCCATTTTCAAATCAAGCCAGTTGGTACTTGTTTTGGTTCCACAATTAACTTTATTTTCAGCCAGTTATTGTGATTCCAATACACAACTCTTGCCATTAGAATTTTTGATAATCAAAACCCATTCTGTCACCAGCTTCAAGTAAAGTGTCTTCAGCATTACTCAACAGGTCTGAGACGACACTGTGTTTTTGTTTCGTATTTTTGAAATATCCAAAATGAACTGCTGCTTTCTTCGCCAGGCTTTCAAGTTGCCTTGCTTTGTGTAATGTTTTCTTGGCTTTGTTTAATTTCCATTTGATCTCATCTTCTCTCGTTGCAAATGAAGGTGATTGTTCAATAGTTGTAGGATCTTCGCCATGTATAATCTGTCTTTGCTGTGCCTTGCTTAATGCGTCTAACAGCTGTGCATTTGTTTCGCTATTTTGAGCTAAAAAAAAAATGAATTTAGTAACAGACTTTGTTTCTGTTTGGGTGAGTGAAAAAGTATAGGTGTACCGCGTACATTCAAGGTAATATTCTCCAAGCTCGATTTACCGTGGTTCATTTTATAGCAGAGAGGCTCACTTAGATGTTGAAATTTGTTTCACTATTAATGGGTCTCGTTGCTCTTGAGGCATTGTTGATTTGTCTGGACGCTGTTTTGGAAGAGACCGAGAAAGAAACTTTTGTTCAAGTTAACTATCAAGGAACATTTTTAGAGTAATTAGCCATTAATTAAAGCTAAAGTCACATTGCTGGAATCAACCAAATCTGTATACTTTTTGGGACACCCGGTACAATTGGCCCTGTTGAAAAGAAGATTAAATAATAGTCACAATATTTACAATTTTTCAAGGAAACTAAATAGCACTTATCTAAATACTAAGAAAACTATAACATAAAAAGAGAAGCACGAGCCGTATCAATTCTTTTGCAGTCTTTTGAAAATACCAATAGAGGGCGCCATTTTAGCACCGGAGCTAAGCTGGTTCCAGTCTGGCCCCACGATACGAGAACGACTTTTGATGGTTCTTAGTTCTCATCAGTGGGACACGAAGGTCAGACTCAGGATATCTTATGTTCATTTGGCTAATTTCTGAACATTTTGTGAACAGTTCTGACGAATATTCAGGTGCAAACCATTAATTGTCTTATAGACAATCGTCGATGTTTCGGCTTAGCTGAAGTATGTCATGTGAGGGATAGCGTAGCTTCCAGTTGTTTAAAAAGGCTGGTGTTAAAGTCAATGACCTCTTTCTTTGAACTGAATGACTTCAAAGAAAATTTTGCTATTTTCCATTGATTCTGCCCTTGGATTTTTCTGAAATCTTCAATATTTTCAGAATTGGAATTTTTTCTTCGTTTTCGAGAATTCAAGAAAAATTTCCAGGAAAACTTAAATTTTCAAATCCATAATATTGCGAACTATGAACCTTGAACCGACGGCACAGGCTCAATGTTTTTGAGCGGTGGAGCCCCTGGAGGGGAAACAGCAGCGGCGGCAGTTATTGTCGGTGGTGTTCTCTCGGCCGGGGTTCCTGCTGTTCAGCATTATCGCCTGTGCTGACCTGACCTACAGTGTGAGACAGATCCTAGTATATAACCGTATTTAATAGTTTATATGTAGCTCTTTGTAATTGTATATTTGATAGTATTTAGTTGCATGATGTTTTTTTATGGAATGGCCATGGAGCTGTCATTGCCTTTTGCTCCCCCTGGCATCGTCCTCGTGGCGTTGTACAGTAACTCATACGTAGTGTCTTAGGTACCTTCTTTATGTAAACGTTTTAATTGAATATGACAAAAAATGAGTTATTTCTTCTTGCCTGATTGTTAGCTGCCTGCAACTGCAAGCCGATTAAACCTTTTTTACTTATTGATCAGAGAGCTGCGTGTGCTTGACAGCAGACAGAAGTAAAAATTGCCTTGATTATTATCGTGATTATCTTGTGTGAAAGGAAATCGGCTGAAAATACGGAGAAAATGTTGTTGTTACAAATCAAACTAAGCCATCCTAACATAAGTTCATCCTAACATAAGGTCATCCTAACACTTGCCTTCGTTGATGCAGAGCATCGAAGGCAAGTGTTAGGATGACCAGGGGCGGATCCAGACATTTGAGTGACCGATGCAAAATGGGGGTCTGGGGGCGAAGCCCCCAGGAAATTTTTTGCGACCACGCCCTTCAAACTCTTGGAAAACATGGGCAACGCCCTTTTTCAAAATTTTTGGGCAGAAAGACCTTCCTTTGTACTAGGTTGGATAAGGACATTTACCTCGGATCAGACCCATCCAGACCAGTGCTTTTTGACGTGTTGTTTACACCTTGGCCTAGACAGGCCAAATTTTGTCGTCTGCTGATTTGGTGCTTAGAATACTGAATATTTCAGTCAACGGCATGTTTGCCACACTTAGCCATCATAATAATTTTCACCATCCACTTTGAAGAACGGTTCTGGTGCACTGCACTTTCATTTGGACCTCTTTGTTTGGACGGGATATAACCAAACAGCGAACAAGAATAATAGAGGAGGGCTCTCTATTGCTCAATAGTAACCTTTGGACTGCATCGGTCAACCGGTGCATAACGCTGATTTTTCTCCATTTAGAGGTCTGGGGACCGATGCATTTTTGCTGTCTATTGTTGAGAAGAAAGGAGCTGTCAAAGCCGCTCTGATTGACACCGATGCACTCTTCAAAATGGTTACGCAAGATTCTCCTGTTTATGCGTTGGTTTTAGTTGTTCCCTTTGTGATTGTCGAGACGCGCGTCACACATTATCTGAATAGTGGGTTAAAATAATTAATTGGGCGTTCGTGATTGTTTTGTCAACTTATTCTTTTGGATAATAGGTCACATTGTCGGCGACTGCTTTTGTTACGAGGTTGCTAAGCAGGGGCAGTGTAAACAGAGAGAAAGGAGGCTTCGGGAGGCTTCGCTAGGATGTGATTGTAAAATTTCTCTCATGTCAGCACATGAATTTGAAAGCTGAGGCGGCAGATGGAGTAACAGTTTACGGTAGATGCACGAAAGACTTGAAATGATTTGATTCTGATGACATCCTGGTACACAGACTTGTGGATTGTCAATCTTGTCAGAATGACCGATGCATTTGCATCGGTTGCATCGGTCTGGATCCGCCCCTGAGGATGACCTTCATCTTGAAATATCTTCCTTTCAAAGTGTTCCTTTCCTAAGTGTTTGAAATTTTCGCAAGCATGTATCTATGCCGATGATACCAAAGTAACGATCGCATCGGATGATGTTGAGAAACTGGTCTTTGAGGCGCAACAGGAATTGCTCAACCTCTCTGAGTATGAGAATAAACAAGTTAAAGGCACACTGGCGTGGCGCTGATTGGATAAATGAGACAATATAAAAGAATAGAATAAGGCAGGCTTCAATAATTTCGCTGTACACTGAAATTCGAGAAGATGATAACGATCTGACTCCCTTTATTCTCGATACAAAGTATGATCCAGCAGCATAAAAGCTTGGTAATTATCAAAAGGGCAGGTCATTAGTTTGTCATTTCAACATCACGACTAGCAAATAACAGCCACGACAGTGCCTTTAAGTCCTAGAGAGTCCTAACCCCGCAAAGACAGAATACATGATAATAGGCCATTCTCGTAAAGTAAATGCGTTGAAAATCTCGAATAATTAAATGGCTCAGATATCAAGCCTGTTACGAAGACGAAATCGCTAGATGTAACTGTCGATGAGAACCTAAAGTGGGATGAGCAATACAAAACTGTGAAGGGTAAGTCAGTGGAGGACTTGCGTCATTAAAGAAATTGAAAAATATAATTCCCCAAACAAAGCTGTGTAGTGTCTATTACGCTATTGTCGAGAGCCATCTACGTTATGCCTATTAAATATGGGGCAGCCTTCCAAAAACAGAACTTGATACCCTCCAACGTCTGCAGGACAGGGCCCGGTCAATAATGTAAAGCGCCAGAATAACTGGTCATGTGACTGGCTGAGCCTTGAAAATATTATTCGATTTGATAGATCGGTCATGACATATAAGATTATGAACAAATTAAGCCCTGAGAGCCTCTTGGATAAATTTCAGCAAAGATCCTCGCAGTCGAATTATGTAACCAGGTACTGTAGAGATCTTCAAATTCCTAGACTAAATACAGAACATGCGAAAAAGAGTTATCACTATTCTGCTATGAAAGTTTGGAACGATATTCCAGTTGATATTACAGAACTCCAGACTATTAGTCGCTTTAAACAAGAACTAATGGAGTATTTGAAGAGCTGACTGAAGATATCAGTTTAAAAACACGACCCCCTGGAAGAACAGCATAGTACGTTATTTGTTTTATTTTGATCTTTTGTTAATTAACCAATGTATTTATTGTATTTAAGCTCTGAAGGGTAGTTTCGTGTATAAATAAATATATCATATGTCATGTCATATCAGCCCAAGGCTTGTTGTAATTGTGATTTCACAGTTTATTTGCCGCCAGTAACTGAAAAAGCATTTCTTATTTACAATCTGCCAGGTGACGTGGATCTAGACTTAGCTGTCTTGTGTCCTAGCGCTTGAATTCAGAGAAAATGTACCGAAAATACAGAGAAAAATCGATTCTGCAAATTACGATATGCCCATGGCTTGTTGTAATTTGCGAAAGTGTTTCTGTAGCATTTCTCATTTACAATCTGCAAGGCAACTCGGATCTAAATTTGCTGTCTTGTGTCCTAGCGCTTGAAATAAAAGAAAATGTATCGAAAATACAGAGAAAAAGTCCATTTCGCAAATTACGATAAGCCCATGGCTTGTTGTAATTTGCGAAATATTTTATAGCATTTTTCATTTAAAATCTGCATGGCAACTTGGATCTAGACTTAGCTGTCTTGTGTCCTAGCGCTTGAAATCAGAGACAATGTACCGAAAATACAGAGAAAAATCGATTCTGCAAATTACGATATGCCCATGGCTTGTTGTAATTTGCGAAAGTGTTTCTGTAGCATTTCTCATTTACAATCTGCAAGGCCACTCGGATCTAAATTTGCTGTCTTGTGTCCTAGCGCTTGAAATAAAAGAAAATGTATCGAAAATACAGAGAAAAAGTCCATTTCGCAAATTACGATAAGCCCATGGCTTGTTGTAATTTGCGAAATATTTTATAGCATTTTTCATTTAAAATCTGCATGGCAACTTGGATCTAGACTTAGCTGTCTTGTGTCCTAGCGCTTGAAATCAGAGACAATGTACCGAAAATACAGAGAAAAATCGATTCTGCAAATTACGATATGCCCATGGCTTGTTGTAATTTGCGAAAGTGTTTCTGTAGCATTTCTCATTTACAATCTGCAAGGCAACTCGGATCTAAATTTGCTGTCTTGTGTCCTAGCGCTTGAAATAAAAGAAAATGTATCGAAAATACAGAGAAAAAGTCCATTTCGCAAATTACGATAAGCCCATGGCTTGTTGTAATTTGCGAAATATTTTATAGCATTTTTCATTTAAAATCTGCATGGCAACTTGGATCTAGACTTAGCTGTCTTGTGTCCTAGCGCTTGAAATCAGAGACAATGTACCGAAAATACAGAGAAAAATCGATTCTGCAAATTACGATATGCCCATGGCTTGTTGTAATTTGCGAAAGTGTTTCTGTAGCATTTCTCATTTACAATCTGCAAGGCAACTCGGATCTAAATTTGCTGTCTTGTGTCCTAGCGCTTGAAATCAGAGAAAATGTACCGAAAATACAGAGAAAAATCGATTCTGCAAATTACGATTATGCCCATGGCTTGTTGTAATTTGCGAAAGTGTTTCTGTAGCATTTCTCATTTGCAATCTGCAAGGCAACTCGGATCTAAATTTGCTGTCTTGTGTCCTAGCGCTTGAAATAAAAGAAAATGTACCGAAAATACAGAGAAAAAGTCCATTTCGCAAATTACGATAAGCCCAGTGCTTGTTGTAATTTGGAAAATATTTTATAGCATTTTTCATTTAAAATCTGCATGGCAACTTGGATCTAGAATTTGCTGTCTTGTGTCCTAGCGCTTGAAATAAAAGAAAATGTACCGAAAATACAGAGAAAAAGTCCACTTCGCAAATTACGATAAGCCCAGTGCTTGTTGTAATTTGCAAAATATTTTATAGCATTGTTCATTTAAAATCTGCATGGCAACTTGGATCTAGAATTTGCTGTCTTGCGCTTGAAATCAGAGAAAATCTATTGCAGATACAGAGAAAAAGTCCATTTCGCAAATTACGATAAGCCCAGTGCTTGTTGTAATTTGCAAAATATTTTATAACATTTTTCATTTAAAATCTGCATGGCAACTTGGATCTAGAATTTGCTGTCTTGCGCTTGAAATCAGAGAAAATCTATTGAAGATACAGAGAAAAAGTCGATTTCGCAAATTACAATAAACAGCCCCGCTATTACGACTTTACACAGAAGACGATTGCAGGGCGATTGCATAACAGAGAGCGACTTTGACAGCAGATAGATGAGAAAAAGCTTCGTTATTAGCTAATTGATACAAGACACATGGGAAACTGAAGCTTAATATCAGCTATGCCTGCGATGTGATCGGCTTCATGGACCTATTGCGCTTACATACAAATGATTCAAATATTCAAATCTACGTCATTGTGAAAACCTGATAGGGAGAAGTGGCCCACAGGTAACGGGGAAAATTTAGTATTAAAGTAGCAAGTACCTCTCTTCTTACTGTAGTGTTTGGCAAATTTGCCAATTTTGTCTAGATTAGATCAGGCCAACCTAAAAAATGTTTGTGATACAAACAGTTCCTGTTTCCGCTCTTACCAATTTTGTCTACATTAGATTAGGGCAACCACAACAACCGGAACTGTTTGTATGAGAAACATTGTCGTGGCTGGCCTATCTAATCTAGACAAAATTTGCAAATTTGGCAGGCACTAAAGTAAAAAGAGAGGTACTTGTTACTTCTATATTAATTTTCCCCGTTACCTGTGAGTTGCCTCGGCAGTTGTCGTCGTTGTTGTTCTCTTAGCTGGGGTATCTGTTGCTCAGCATTATCGCCTTTGCTGTAGCAGTGTAGCAGCAGATCCGTCGATGCTTGTTGATGAAATTAAATTTTCATAATTTATCATCCACAGTGGAAATCTCTCATTTCAGCGTCTCAATCTCACGGAGCTTATTTTTGATGAATTGTTTTGATCGTTCCTGTAAGTGACGAAGCCTTTACAACGCCGCTCAAACAGAATCAGATATGTTGCCTTGCATCTTGCATCTGGATAAATTCGTGCATTTATGAATAGAATTACACGCGAGGTCCAAGGGATTCTTGGTGCCTCGGATCCCGTTTGCACGGGATTGGATCTACACAGATCTCAAATTGGCTCTTTAAAAACCCTATCTCACATGGGAGTTTTAAAGTGGTCAATACCTGAGAAGTCTGATTCAACCTCCCTCTTTTCTCTGCTGTTATCACGGGCAACGGTAAGATCAACTGTATGCCTATCTTAGTGTTTGTCTGTTATGGCCTAATGCCCCAAAATCAACAATCTTCGCAACATACCTCCAGTCCTTTGTTGACTAAAGCATGCTTAGCATCAATTAACTGTTGAAAGCAACATGATTGTTCTTCTTCTGTGTTCATCTGCTCTCGTATTATCGAAACTGTCAAGTCGCACTGCAAGCGAGGGAGTCGCGCTTTCGCTTTCAGGCTCCATACACTTTTAGGCTCTAAATTTCTTTTTAGAACCAATATTAGCCTACTTTGGATTTGATATTAGCCTACTTTGAAAAATTGAGCCTTCTGCTTCTTATAAGCTATTTGCTATTAAAGGGCGAGTGTATTGCACTAAAAAAAAAGATTCAGGAAGTTGCGCTAAATAGTAAGTGCAGCACAAATGCACCATCAGTAGTTAGTGATTTAAAATGTGCATCCGTTTTGAATTACTTAAGAGCTTACGATTTCAAATTTATTTTAAAATTGAAAATTGCGAAAGGTTTTCAATGCCATTCAAGATAGGAGCATTTGCTCCTCGTTCGGAAAATAATACAAAGATTTTCCCGCTTTTCCGACACAGGACCATGTGAATGCAAAACAAATCTCAATGCCTCTATCAGGCTTAAATCCCTATACGTGTTTATTCTTTTTCGTTTTTGTTCCGTGTATACTATAGTTGAATTGTAAGTGCCAGCCATAGTGGAAACCAGATGACCCAGTGTCTTTCCCCGCGGTGGTTGGTACATAGGAATGTATGTATTTTGTAGTTTAGATAATTTTTTCAAATCAATATATATATATATATATATAAAATGCTTGAATTAGGCTTGCTCAGTTCTTGATTTAGACACTGAGTGCCAGAAGTACTGTAACAATATTGTTTCTCTACCGAGCTAGCCTTGCTGCGTGCTATCCAGAAGACCTCTGTATCATTGAAATTGTTTATGATTTAACAAAAAGCAACGAGCCTACCTTCTCCAACCCGCATTGAAGCAAACAGAACTACAAGGCCAATTGCACAGCCAAAACATCTCAAAATCTTCAAATCCATTTTGAAAGCAAATGATCTTTTGTATTATATATCCAAGCAGTATCTTCCAGCTACCTTCAAGCTAGCTTATTTTAATATAGAAACATTTGCAAATCTAATTGACCTCAATTTCTTGTAGACCTTAGATCAATTTTGCCCTTGCGCCCCTTGTGGTAAGTTATTTGCGAACAGCTATGACGTTATCAATGGCTAATCACTGAGCGCTATTGAGCAGACTACTCTTGCTTAGGTACCAGTCGGAAAATCAAATCTTTTATTTTCTTAACGCAAGCAGGTCAGGTAGATTCATTACTTGCCTTCAAATATGAATTAATTGGGGTTAAGCTGGGTGATTCTGTGAGTAAAGTTGATTTAATTACGAGTTTGATGAGATGCTTATTAATTAGGCTACAAACGGATTTCTTGAACAGAGGCCTTTGCAGATTGACTTTTGATAGGTCCATCAATAAGTCCTTACTCTTGCTTTTATCTGTTGTCTTTCGACGCCATAAGAGATGGTCACCAAATCCCTTTGATTTAATTGTTTATATGAAAGTCTCGAGCAAATTTCAGTGTTGTAACTCTGGTTGTTGTTGGTCAAAATTGGTCAAAATCAGCTCGCAGTCCGCATCCCAAAGAAGTAGAATGGCTGCTCTTTTTGGGAAGTCGGCATTGTTTTAAACAAAAGTATCTCCAGTTCGTCTCCCCAACAATAACGCGACCCCTCATTAAAAGAACCATTGTAACCTGGGTCCTTCGCATGCACGCTACAATTTCAGACTATCAGAAAATCAAAGTTGGCCTAAATGGACAATACAGATCCACAGTGCAGTATTGTTGGGGAGACGAGATATTTGTCCGAGGCAACTTGTGTGTCCTCCGTGCAGTAGATTGATGCTCATGCGCCCGGCAGAGTTCAAACCCAAAATGCTATTGCGCATGAGATTTAACCCACTACACGGAGGAGGGACACATACATTTCCTCGAACGAACCGTATCTCGTCTCCTCAACAAAGTAGTTGGATTGACAGAACAGTGCGAATAAAATGAAAAAACTTTCTATTCCGTTCAACAACTGCAGTGTGGATCGATAGTTTCCACGTAGGCCAAATTAGATTTTCAGTCAATCTGAAATTTCAGCTGGTCCTCAAATAAACCTGGGTGTCGATGACTCTTTAAATGCGAGCCACCGAAGAAGGAGACTTGAAAAATTGTGCTTCTGATGTGAATTCAGCTTCTCTGCCAGCAACTGGCCTACTCCTGTACATCAAACTCCAGACGCCTTACTTCCAAACTCCACCCAAACTCATAAGTAATGCTGTGAAGCTAAACTATTCCCATCTGCAGAGCGTGCTCGCGAACACCTGCGGCTAACATAGCTTTGCTACATTGAAATGCGTGATCTTACGGGTGCCCGCAGAAATGAATTGATGTCATCTCCATGGCAACTGATTAGCGCGTGGCGTCAAGTTTTGTTTGGCGCGCTTTGATTTGTTTTGTGGCTGTAGCAAATTGATGTTCGCTTGCTATGGATTTCTCGTATTTGGATCTTAGAAGTTGGATTGGCAATTTTTAAGGAAGAAAGATTATTTTCTTGGAGAGAAAGAAAAAGCTTTGGAAATTGCCGTTTCACACATGTATTCCGTAACACGAAATCAAGATTAAAATTTTTACAAGTATTGAATATACTCAAGGTAAGCGGTTTGTTTACATATACCTACTTTTACCAAAATTTTTGCTATTTATCAAATAGGTAAAGACGTGTGCTATATGTAAGCCATGTTCCTGTCGACAAGCATGCTACTCAAATTTTGAAAAAATATACTGAATGTGGAAATGTATACAATCTTTTCATATTAGAATACTATATATTTTGTCCAGCCTCGATATTCTTGAAAAATTTTCATTTTGAATCTGAATGTATCCTTACTTTTTTTTCAAATCTGATATGGTTCAAGGGGAACATAGTAAAGGAAATTTCACGTAATTACGAGGAAATGGTAGAACGAAAGACAAATTTAAGTAATTATAACGATAAGAACACATGTCAGTCATGCGATTCTCTTTTGTGAACATTTTAAAAGAGGCAACTGCTGAAAAATTGGACATAAATATGCAAACTGAGGCTGAGCAATGTTCTTATAATATTCTTAAAAATCAGATGATTCTGAGCCTGAATATTCTTATAAACATTATTCTTACAAAAAAAGTGTATTCATTTTCTGTTGAAAACTGTTTTTGTTGCTTTTCTCTAAAAGATAGTTAGCTCCGATTCATTTTAGACCGGCCGTTAAAGGGAATCTAAGCATATTATAAGCCTTTGATAAAAATTGCCTTACCAAGAGAATAGGCCGTAACACGTGCCGCACCATATTTGGGTAATTGATCTACGTCAACGGGAAATACTGAAATACTGATATCTGATAGGTTAGATTTTGAACGCAAGTGGTTCGAGCTTACATTCCCTTTAAGCTAGGTTCCCAGTAGGTACGTTAACTCTACTCGCATAGCTCGCGATAAAGGATAGACGCAATGGACTAAATCATGATTATTTTTAAACCTAATTTGATGCTGTGACCCAAAATCTTTAACTCCTATTTCCGCAAGTAAAATCGAGTCAACATAGCGTTAATTTGAAACTTTAAATCACGGAATTATTTAGTCCAACTTTGAAAGTTTATGGTTGAAATTCAAAGGCAATGTCCTAACATGCTGCACTTATGTTTGAATTTCAAAAGAAATTTTCTAACATGCTGCAATCTAAACGATTCAGCTTTTGCTTTCAGTAAAAGAACACGTATCTTTTTAAAGAAATCTTTTAGATAGCTAAACTCAAGAAGCTCCAATTGTTGGAAAAAACTCACACAAGCAACTATTTTATTGATGGAGATCCTCGCCATATTTTTACATTTTTTGCACTTTTTTCCTGTACCGTATTCCTCAAAAGGTACTTGAGTAATGTCTAAACATTGGAAACGCTTCAAAAAAGTTTGTTATGAAATGTTCATGAAGGCACAGGCAGTGAACATGAAGATTGCTGTGGAAAGTTTAAGAAACTCGTAAGAAAATGAAAGATATCAAAATCTGAAAAATTTAAGGCACTTTAGTACTGATTCATATTCGTAGTTTGTTATTAAAATAAAAAGAATTTTCTCATAATTCATAATCATATTAAAGGGGCTCCGTCGTCAAAATGTAAATAAAACGATGATTTTTGCAGTTTTTTGAAAGGTGATATCACACAGGATTTTCGCATTTTTTTCAAAATGAAAGTTGCTGTTTGGGCATTAATCCTTGTACTTCACTAAGGAACAAACCAAACATTCATATCTTCTACGATTGCTAGGATATAAGTGGATTTTTAACGGTCACTTTTTTGTGGCTTGGGTGAAGCCACCAAACAAACTGCAGAGAACAATGGATGAACAATGGATAATCAACAACACGTGCGAGTTTACGGATTTGCTTACTGTTTGACGACTGAGCCCCTCTAATATGTTTCATATTTGATTCTTTTCATAATCTTATAATATAAGCTTGAGTCGTCTTTAATTCAATGAATATGTCTTTTTTATTTCAGAAGATTGCAACAATTACGATGCGATATAAAGTATTTGTCTTTCACATCATTTCAATTTGCTTCCTGTCATTTATAACATCTATACGATGCTTTCGCTCAGAGGAGGCTGAAGGTGAAATATTCATATCTACTTTATGTAGGCCGTTTTAAACCAAATTTTATGAAACATGAACAATAAGTATCTATCGCACATACACTTGTAGCTTACGACCAGACCCATTATTCCTAAAGAATAAAGGGTCGACGAAACAAGGGAACAAAGCTTGCTATTGCCGCCCAATTAAAGGAATTGAGTCCAAATGAATAGCTGAGCGTTAACTCTATCCTGAAGTTTTGCCGACAAACCGCTGACGGCCCTTTATTATCGCACAATAATGCTAAAGTCATTAGCAGTGGAGACTAAAGGCTTCTTAATCCTTGCATTATCCTTCAGGATTTTCTTTGGTTTAATTTCAATAGCAATTAAATCACAACTGTTGATTTATGATTGAAAAGAAGTTTCTATTGGTCATGAGCGCGCTATCTATGCGGACTCGATGCCTTTAATTATGTCAATCAAATAATGTGTGAAATGGCGTCTCAAAAAGGCAGCATCAATTAAAAGGGGCTCCGTCTCCAAATTTCGGTCGAAAAAAAGATTTTTGAGACTTTTTGATGGCAATATCCCACAGATTTTCGCCCGTTTATTCAAAGACAAAAGCATCATTTGAAGATAAATCTATGTACTTTACAAAGGAAAAAATTAAACATTCATATCTTCTACGATTGCTTGGATATAAGTGGATTTTTAACGGGCACTTTTTGGTGGCTTGGGTGAAGCCACCAAACAAACTGCAGAAAAGAACGGAGAACAATTGACACGTGCAGTGTTTACAGATTTATTTACAGTTTGACGACGGTGTCCCTTTAAGTTCCAGAAGTGTTGAAACCATATTACCAAGTATTTGCTCTTTGTTTCGCAAGAAGAAACTTCTCGTATTACAAGTCTATATTTATGGCCCTCGATGTAGAGCTTAGAAGTGTTGTCCACGGTAGTATTTATTATCTTAAAAAGACGTCTTGATGACAATTAAATGTTTCAATAGAAAATTCAGAAAAATATTAAGTGTTAAATATCTTCATGTAAAAATCACAAAATATCATAATTTCGGTGCTTTGTTAGCCTGTGCGCTGACTTTGATCGTTGGGGAGGAGAGGAAAGAACGGTTCCTTTCCTTCTTCTCCTCCAAAGTAACCAAAGTATATGCACAGGCTAGTACTTTGTGGCATGGAGCGAGATTATTGTATGCTTTCAAATGTCGAATTTGAAATGAGAATAAGAGCTTTAGAATTGAAATTGCAAGCATTCTATGTAATCTTTAGTTTCTAAAATTAGCATAGGTTCCAAATCTTTTTCTTGGCGTAAAAAGGTGGGTGTAAAATTCAATGACCTATTTCTTCTGTTTGAATGACTTGAAAGAAACTTTAAATACTTATCTATATTTCTACCGTTGGACTTTCCAGAAATTTTTAATATTTTTTGAAATTACAGCGTATCTTCAATTTCAACTCATTTGAGGATATGACATCATCAAATTTCTAAATCATAAACCAGATGAGTGACAGACTTTTGCTTGATACCATATTGTAGGCATTCATAAACTATGGTGTTCTTCGAAATTATTTCATGTTACATCAAACAGTTTGGAAATTATGATGGTTTTAAGTTTTTTTTGAAAATTGTTCTTGAATTCTTGAAATAGAAGAAAATCACTCTAATTCTGAAAATTTTGGAAACTTCCGAAGAGTCCAACGGTAGAATTATAGAGAAATAGCTAAAGTTTCTTTGAAGTCATTCAGTTCAAAGAAATAGGTCACTCAATTTTACACCAACCTTTTTAAAGATTTGGAACCTATGCTTCTAAAATTCACTCTGTTGATTCTTCTGCAGGCCAATTGAAGAATGAAGCATCACTCCTCGGAAATGCGGAGGAGGGAAACACGAATTCAGTTGTATTGCATCAGTATAAACGTAGCATACGTGAAGATGATGACATCGTCAGTGCAGTGCCGAATCTAATGACAGAGAATATGATGAAAAACGATTTAATGGCGATGTCAACTCCAGCTAAATATANAAATTCACTCTGTTGATTCTTCTGCAGGCCAATTGAAGAATGAAGCATCACTCCTCGGAAATGCAGAGGAGGGAAACACGAATTCAGTTGTACTGCATCAGTACAAACGTAGCATACGTGAAGATGATGACGTCATCAGTGCAGTGCCGAATCTAATGACAGAGAATATGATGAAAAACGATTTAATGGCGATGTCAACTCCAGCTAAATATAGAGAAAAGAGAAGTAAACATTCGAAAAAGTCTGCAAAGAAGTCGTCGAAGAGAGGTGAGATAGATCATCCCACGAATACGAAAGATGAGCTTATGAATATCTTGGGTGCAATTAGAACTGCGAAACATCATAAATTGTCACGAAATGATATCAGGAAACTGGCGAAGAAGGCATTTGCTCGTTTGAAATCGAAGAAGAGTAATGTAAAGGGAAGTGGAAAGGACGAGAAATCTAAAAAGGTCGAGCAGCCGAAGAGTGTGACAAAAAGCGTAGATAAGAGTGAGGCAAAGAGTGAGACCAAAATCGAGCCAAAAGTTGAAACAAAAGTTGAGAAACAAAGTAAGAAGGAGACAGTTTCAACGAATGATAATGTAAAAGCAAAGGATACGATAAACACGAAAGTGGCAAGCGAGAAGATAACCAAAACAGCCAAAGAAGACGAACAGGCTTTTTCCAACATATTTGATGATGCTGTGAAGCAAAAACCTTCTGAATTTGCAGAGGATATCTCCAAATTAGGCGACACGGCCAAAATAAGCCAAATGATATCAGACGAATCGATGACACATAAGATCGAAGGTCTTGATGCCACTTTAGACTCACTTGGGGATAAGAAATCGACCACCCCTTCTGATGAGCCAGCTGCAACGGATACGTCAAAGTCTATCGAACAAGAACTGCATAAGGAGATGGAAGCTAAGGGGGAACCGTCTGCTGAAAAATTAGAGAACAAATCGACTGCAAAGAAAAGCAGCATCCCTGCCTCTGGAAGAGACGAGAAGATTAAAACATTGAAAACGTTGCTCGCAAAGGCAAATAAGAGCAAGGTTCCGAAGAAGTTCTTAGAGCAGTTTCCAGCAGGATTGCGAATGATAGCTTGGAGGGAATTATTGGAAAAGAAGAAAAAGGAATTAGGAGAGCTTGAAGAGCTACAGTCGAAAGAAGACATCGCCAAAAAAGATAAGGGCGGAGATGCAGATGATCACCCCGTCACAGTTAATATAGACATCGATCCAAACGCAGATAAAAATATAAAGGCAACAGCAAAATTAGATGGGGGTAAAGACAAATCAGACGGCTCTTCCGACAAACACCATCTTGCTAGCCATGTCAAATACTTGCAAAAGCATCTCAATAGTGCACAGGACTTGCGAAAGTTGATTTCAAGGGCGCTAATTGGGCATTGCAAGACAACAGGAAAGAGAATTCTTAAGGCTTTCATCGCAATGGATAAGGCTTTAGCACGTGCTCAGAACATTGCCACTGTCATTGGAAAGAAATTCAAAGTTGATGCGAGCAAAATTGAAACTATTGTTGTCAATAAGGAAGATGAGGTGGTCGAATCATTCCTCAGGGACATATTTTCTAATTTCACACCACAGTAGGGTCTCAAACCTTTTTCGAATTGTTACTTTTCTCTTCATGCACCTACCTACTTTGGCAGATCTAGAGATTGGAACGAGCAGTTCAATTTTATACATCGTAATTATTTGAAGTTAAACAGTAGAGATCAAATTTGATATGCTAAAAATATTAACGAATCGTTAGAACATTTCTCTCTACTTGGTAAGAAGGTCTGTTATGCCATTTCGTTGACTAGAGCATTTAGCCAATACCGAGCATGCTAAAAATAGGATGGCATTTGAAAACTACCGGGTGAGTAAAACAAAAACAATTCCCGTTTGAAAAAATATAACCAGGGTACCAGAGCCTCGTGGTTTGGAACGAAAAGAGAGCTTACGCAGCAATGAAGCCCGGCGCCTGCGCTTCTAAATGCATCTGGACACCATGTTTGTAAGCAAAATCTCTAAGAAAAGGGTCTGATGATGACAATTATCTAGGAAATAGAATTCATAAAAAAGGGGTGCTTTTTACTAACAAAATCAGTGAAGATTTCAACCATAGACTGTATTCTGACTTCATTTGCTCAGGACAAGTTTACTATCAATTGAACCTCATTAACCTGACGAGGTTTCAAATGTTTCAAAAAATACACATCGTTTTGACTGAATTGAATCAAACGAAGTCACATATTCGATCTATTCATTATAAATTCATAAGATTTAAATAATGGACTGTGTTCTGACTTCATTTTCTCAGGACAACTTTACTATCATTTGAACCTCATTAACCTGATGAGGTTTCAAATGTTTC
>REGL01001053.1:22418-34923 GCA_004194395.1 Aurelia aurita complex sp. Pacific
AAGGCGTGCGAAAATTTTTTGGACGCTTTTCAAATAAAATTCTTTGATTTACTGCTAAATAACGCCTTGATTTATATGTTTCCCCCATATTTAAATCGAAACAGTTGAAAAATTATGCGTTAGAGTCAGGAAGAGGGGCGCTTTTCTCGCCAAAAGAGGGGCGCCAAGCTGAGTTTTCATCGTGAAGGGGGGGGGGCAATTGCCCCCACTTGCCCCTCCCTAAATCCGCCACTGAGCCGCTGCTGTCATCGATGTTTATTTTCTCTTCAAATTTGGTTCTGAAATCAAATTTGTCCATAATAGAAAAATAGCGATTGCAAAGAACCTACAAGTTTGCTCCACGGACTGCTGATATAACTGAATTTTGCTACCCTGGGTACCAGACTCTCTAACATTTTTTTTATGTTAGAGAGTCTGGTATCTAGACTAACTACTTCAGTCCCAATTTCCGCTTCGTTCATTGAATTGGATGACGGCACTACGCTTCAAGTTATAGCGTCCATCAGTCTATCAATAGAGATAACTACGAACGTGTAATCAGTCTATCTGGTACCCAGGGTAGAATTTTGCAAGAAACTGGGTCGTCTCCCGTGGGGGTTCTACTTGACAAATCAAGCACATGAGGATGTAACTGCTTTTGGGGTCTCAATCTCAGTGAGGAAATCCATGACAAAATTATGCATTTCTTGCCTTGGTTCCTGGAAGTTAAAGCTAATTTCTCCAGGACACGTCAAAAATTTTGTAAACTTCTGCCAGTTTGCTGCAACATATATCCCAGGAATGGTATTTTGTTTCCGATATTTTTTCCAGGACAGGACCTGATATTTTCCTTTGAGGCACATCTCTATTTTTTCCTCCAAGGTAAATCCCTTGGGGGAGGTAGCCCATGGTGATCAATAGCTGGGTCATTTATATTTATTGCAGAAGGTGCTGTGGCGCAGTGATTTTGCAGCCAGAACAGTCAGGCGGACAGGGTTCGACCCAAGGAAGAGCCTCACTAATTGAGCGTCATGACAAGGGATCACGGACTTGATTAGGTCTTCTCTACTTCTGTGATCCCAACGCTTGGCGCTAAAAACCGCAGCCCCTCAAAAAATTGAGTAACCAACTTGAAAGATTAAGTTTTTTCCCTTGTATGCGAATTACACGAAATGTACCTCGAGACATCCAGAAATCAACGGGACGAAGGTGTTTGCAAGATTTTCCAGCATATAATTTAATGCTTATCGTAGGTGAAATAGCGAGGCCATAGAGGTAATAGGGGAACTGCCCCTCACTATCCCCAAATTTTCCCAAAAGAAGGTGTCCACAAAACTTCAACTCACGATGGGTAAGGCATATCAGTCATGTTATCAATACAACATTACGCCAAAGATGTGCTAAACAATTTTATACCAAGATGAATTGCGTTCTTTAATCGATTCCCCACAGAATCGTTGACAATTCTTCATTGGAAAGCAATAAATCTTGGTAAATAGGTCCTCGACGCCATCTTTTCCGTAATCGTTTATTGAAACACGAAATGATCTGAGCAGATATCTTGCTAATTGGGATACAGCTAAAAAGGAGATATGTGCTAATGTAGCCCGAGAGTTTAAAGGGTGTTGTCATGAGAGGTCTTACAGAGGCTACATCCAAAGCCCTTCGCTTCTCAGGTACTTCCTCCGCCTCTTGGGACGTAAGATCGTTTTCTCTTCTAATGAGTTTATCTTACATTTCAGAACTACAGAGCATATGCAGTTTTCCCCGATTTCACCCATCCCAAAATTAGTGATTACTGGGGAAAGCTTGTTGTTGATTTCCATAAAAGAATTGCATATGATGGGATATGGATTGTAAGTATAACAAAATCAAATTTCTGCACCTCCTTTTCTTCTTTACAAATTGATTCTCCTCTATTCCTTTAACTTAACTTGAATTTCATAGCAAATTATGCCCAAAGTATCAGATTCTCCAAAATTTGAGAGCCTTAGAAAATTTGGCATTAAGGGTTATCAAAACAAGAAAACATTGTAAGTTTCAAAATAATCAAACTAAATGTAACGTCCAAATCGATGGAAGAAAAAGGGTAGAATTTTGAGAAATCTACGGTTTGTGAATGCCTACAATATGGTGGCTGGCAATCTGTCACTTACTAGCATACCAGTGTGAATTTTGATGAAGTCAAATCTCAAATGAGATATATTTAACGCTGTAATTCCGAAAGCAATCAGGACGTAAAAAAATGGACCGCAGGAAAGATGTATGCGGGGCGAGGCGTACATAACATGTTCAAGGTACGGGTATGTGCCGCCCATATGGGTGGCTTTTTGGGCCCAAAAATCTCTTAACAAGGGTCCTTTTTCGGCAGATTTTTCATAAACATGGATGGGGTTTCGCTGAAATTCCCAAAAATAATAGAAATTTGGCAGTTTTCCGCCAAAAATTCATCATAAAAGTGGGTACCAAGGCAAGTTTCGGTAATTAGAAGAGGTTAGCTTTCTGAAAAACGGGCGGCAGACCCCCATCCATCCACAAGTCATGAAACCCCCCCCCTAGGGATGTATGGTGATTTACACCAAATATTTTAAGATTTGGAGCTAATGCAAAATTTAGTTCAAATACTGGTCAGTTTTAGCCATATATTTATGACATTATTTATCCCCTTGCCTTAGGATATGAATGAGCCTGCCAGCTTCGTACATGGTTCAGTTAAAGGATGTCCTGATAACACTCTTGAGAAGCCTCCTTATAAACCAGGTACAAGACCTCCTTAAATGTGTAGCAGGTTGGTCAGAAAGAGTTGCAATTTGTGAAAAGCCTTAATAAGCAGTATTCTAAGTTTTCGTGCTTATTTACTCAACCAATACTCTAACTTTTATTTTGAGTTTTCCTCCAGATAAAACTATCAATGAAATAAAGCTTCCAAGGCCATAGTTGTAGAGCATGGTTCTTAACAAGACGACCTCATGATTTTTGCACGAAATTTTTATTACAATGATTTATAGCAATGTTCTACTCTTGTACGATGATTGAAATTTCCTACTTTAGATATATACCTTTTAGTACTCGAGGGAGCTTTGCAATGGTTTTAGGTGTCATTGTGAAGTTTTTCNAATAAGCAGTATTCTAAGTTTTCGTGCTTATTTACTCAACCAATACTCTAACTTTTATTTTGAGTTTTCCTCCAGATAAAACTATCAATGAAATAAAGCTTCCAAGGCCATAGTTGTAGAGCATGGTTCTTAACAAGACGACCTCATGATTTTTGCACGAAATTTTTATTACAATGATTTATAGCAATGTTCTACTCTTGTACGATGATTGAAATTTCCTACTTTAGATATATACCTTTTAGTACTCGAGGGAGCTTTGCAATGGTTTTAGGTGTCATTGTGAAGTTTTTCTAACAGCTGGTTTAGATGATCTTTCTTTGGTAGAAGCTGCAGCTGAGTCGACAGGTTGTCCCAAAGAAATTTTACCCCAATAGTGTGGCTGCTTTGGTGGATTCTGTTTCTGATATGTGTGATTCTAACGAAATTGAGACGAATACCATACTCTTCTAAAATGCTCAGCTTTTAGTGAAATTAGAGACCTATATGTTCCCCAATATTTCTCGAAGTACAGTAGTGTCCCGCATATAAGAAACAACCTTTTCCATTTCAGGTCTGACATGTTTCTTATAAAATGAGGTAAAATTCAAATAAGGGTAAAGTTCCTCATAAGAAAATTCATGCACTATCGAGACACCCAATTTATGATTGTGATAAAAAACATATTATTTTGATTGGCATTTGTAAATTTTCACTTTTAGGAAATGATAAAATTATTCCAGGAAGGTGTTTTTGCTTGGTTTTGTTAAATAACAAACAAGGTTTTTTTTCCAGACCTGTACTAGTTTCTTATAAAATGGGAAATTGTTTTGAAAATCAGGGTCTGTGTTTCTTAAATTTGTGTTTCTTATATGCAGGACATTACTCTATCCTTCTGATTCCAAATTTGATTCTTTGATGGCAAACGATAACAATACTAAACTCACTGCAAATATTGCGAAATTTGTAAGATCAATTTTTAGATACCGAAAAACTACTTGTACACCTCCTGTAAAATGACCGAAATTCCATTGTTGAGCTTCTGTTTTGATTGCTGTGTTTGTTAAACTGTAGTTTAGCTACTATTCTGTTCGTTGTAATTCTATTTGTTGTGATTTTAAGTTTAATGGGGCTCCCATCTTACCACTGGTTGGTGCGTGGAGCCTTGACTATTTCTTTAATTTTCTTTTTTGAGTATCACATGCCTCGTCTGGGGGTGTGTGCTTAATCTTTTTTAGATGATGATGATGATGATGATGTTATCCCGCTCTTAAATACAGTAGCATGAGATAGGCTTCAACTTAGAGTTGGAGACCTTGTTTTAGCCAATAGCACCAGTGGCTGCTGACTTATGGCTCTCACGAAAAGTCAAATAGTGAAACTCCAAAAACAGCACTTTCTTCGTTGCTCAAAAAATATTGCAGGAAAGGGTTTTATTGCTTTGTTGAAATCTTTTCTACAGTTTAAAAGGGTTAATTGTATTGTTTGTTGATAGAGCAATAGCATTACAGAGGCTCCGTCGCCAAACTGTAAACAAACTGATAACACCGCACGTGGTCAATGTTCTCCATTGTTTTCTACAGTTTGTTTGGTGGCTTCACCATTCACCCAAGCCACCAAAAAATGCTCGTTAAAAATCCACTAATATCTAAGCAATCGTAAGAGATATGAATGTTTGGATTTTTCCTCTGTGAAGTTCAAAGATCTATCTTCAAAATGATGCTTTCGTTTTTGGAAAAACAGGTAAACGTCTGCGTGATATTACCCATCAAAAACTTCAAAATCACCGTTTCGACCGAAATTTGGAGACGGAGTCGCTTTAAGCCATTCATAAATGTAAACTAAATGTAGGTACAACGCCGGAAACTTTTCTTTAAAAATTTGCTTGAATTTTCACATTTTTGGAGATAAAGAAAGTGCAGTTTTTGAAACTTTCCTGCTTTCCTGTACCACAAATCAGTGACTATTTGTCAGATTGGATAAAACAAGGCCTCGAACTCTAAATTGAAGCCTCTCGTATGCAACTGTATCAAGAACAGTACAATAGAACGCACAATTCCTCCGCAGCAGTCATACAAAGGGGCCAAATTTTGGTGGGAAATCCTGTAGCTTCCTTCGATCCTACTAGAGAGCTTAATTTGTGCCAAAAACAAACCTAACCTGTCACTGTCAGCATTGTATGATGTGTGAAAGTAAACCTAATTGATTCTCTTTTCCGTATATTGAAATGAAAACTAGAGACTATCGATATTTTCAACAACAAGATGCAAACGTCTTTTAGCTGTAGATTGCATTTTTCTTGTGGAAAATCTGAATGTTGCTTTCTGTGCCTTCCAGGAGTGTGGGGCCCAGTTCTTGCGGACAAGACTGTGTGTATGAGTGCCAAACATCATGATGGAAAAGTGGAATACGATATGCATTCACTATTTGGATGGAGCCAGACTGAACCGACATATAAGTGAGTAGTCCAGATATGTCGATAAATCTATACTCAGTCTCAAATTAGATCCCACCTGAAAATGCATGCGATTAACTACAAGGACAGGATTCTCAATGAGTGATTCTGCGATCTCGCAAACCTCATCTGACCTCTAATTTGAGGCAGACTTTAGGAGTAACATGCAACTCATTTTACTGTAAATCCCCGGTTGCTATCTATTATCTATCTTTAAGTACTATAAATGAACTTACACATAGGCTGTACGTACAATGCTGAACAAAAGATTTGAATGTGGGCATGGAAGTGACAGACAAGGTCCTTGTTTCTCCTCTGGAAGAACATCTAGACACTAACAGACAGTGATCAAATGTTTTTGGCGGATACCCCTGTCAATTTAATCATACGTTGTGTTCTGCACTTCTCTCCTACCTCTCCTGCTCACCAATTACGTGACACTTGTTCCTTTTGCATGCTAGTGTACGCTATTTTACAGTAAAGAAAAATTTTCCAAAAAAAAAGATTCTGCTCTCTAACATTAAAAAGGGATTTACATATGGGGCTTGGGGCTATGTAGAGTGGGGCTGCCTTCTTTTTGGAATGACTATAATTTGAACGACTATAACAGGACAGTAAATATCAATTTAATTCAATGTAGCAAAACTTAGACGAATGTCCTCAGTCTAGGAGCTGCTCTGCTCTACATGTTTTCTCGTTGTACCTAGAGTGTCTTCTCGTTGTATAGTTTAGTGTCTTTTGGTATGGAGTAGTGTGGTGTGGTATTGGGTTCTTTTGTTAGTTAAATTAGATTACTGTTTATATTTATTGTAAGAGTCATTCATAGTGGGGACTAGATGACCATGTGTCTTTTCCTGCTATGATTGGCTCAGATTCTTGTATTGCATCTTCTTTTCTTAGAGATTGATATAAAAAAAATATGTCAAGAATAGATTTCTTTGGAGCTGGCATCATTCATTAAAGTCTGCAGTTGTGATTAGTTTCATTTGTCGTTTTAGCGCTGTTGTGAAAAGCACTGGTAAGCGTCCGGTAGTCATTTCACGATCAACGTACCCTTC
The DNA here is from genome assembly GCA_004194395.1 of Aurelia aurita complex sp. Pacific. Lineage (NCBI taxonomy): Eukaryota > Metazoa > Cnidaria > Scyphozoa > Semaeostomeae > Ulmaridae > Aurelia > Aurelia aurita complex sp. Pacific. The sequence continues at coordinate 29,003 of REGL01001053.1, forward strand.
AAGCGGCAAACATGCAGGCCACTGGCTTGGTGATAATACAAGTGCATGGCCACAGATGAAATACTCTATCATTGGTAAGTCATTCAATTTTAGTCGGTTCTCTGATTGGCAAATTTCAGGCTTTGGAGTTCGGCAGCATAGGTTCCAAATCTTTAAATCGGCAGAAAAAGGTGGGTGTAAAATTGTATGACCTATTTCTTCTGATTGAATGGCTTGAAAGAAACTTTAGATATTGATCTATAATTCTACTGTCAGAATTTTTGAATATTTTTCGAAATTACAGCGTATCTTACTTTTCAACTCATTTGAGTGACGACATCAAATTTCTAAATCATAAACCATAAGAATGACAGACTTTTGCTTGATGTCATGTTGCGTCAAACAGTTTAGAAACTACGATGGTTTTAAGTTTTTTTGAAAATTTTTTCTTGAATTTTTGAAAATGAATTAAAACACTCTAATTCTGAAAATATTGAAGATTTCAGAAAAGTCAAACAGCAGAATTATAGAGAAATAGCTAAAATTTCTTTGAAGTCATTCAGTTTAAAGAAATAGGTCACTCAATTTTACACCAGCCTTTTTAAAGATTTGGAGCCTATGCAGAGTTCGGAGGGTCTCCTTTGGGTTTATTTAATCATTGGCTTGGGTTTTATTGTCACATGGCGTTGGATTTTCTTTTGTTCTGCTAGCGTTAATTTGGCTTGTTTTTATTGATGATTGATGATTTGTTCTTTGCGTGAATCGAACTGACGAGTGTGCAGAGAAACACAGCTTTGGTTATTCAACGTTGCTAGTTGTTGCAGCTATTAACTTATTTTCTCTCCTTTCAGAGCTTCAGGGATTCAGGTTGATCCGTTGTTTCTCTTACAGAATTTAAAAGTTTTTTCCCCAGGTTTCAGGTTAATTTGGTTGTTATTCTTTAAAAGGAGTTAAGTTTATTTCCACAGATTACAGTGGGTAATGTTTCGCCTGTGGGTTTGTTGCGATGAGTCCGTTTTTTGAAGCTAGTTCTAAATGATTGGCTGATTCTATTTTTGTTACTTCTCTTTCCCAGAGTCAGGGAAGGTATCTTCTTCGTATTACTGGCCGTGATAAAGGTTTCTAAAACAGAGGAATAACTTTGGCCAGCTCTAAACACACTCTTTTTCTGTTAAAAAAATGATTAGGGTTCCACCAAAAACATATTGACTGGGATAATAGAAAAGTTTGGCTTTTTTTAACTCTGTTCTTTCTTATCTTATTTCTTGTTGTGGGGCAATATTGGTCATTGATAGCCTCTTGGACGTCGCTGTGATTGTAATTCAGTTTAAGAATTACATGAGCAAAGACATTTTATGCTCATTGAAAAAGCTGCAAGTTTACAACCAAGGGGGTTTTTCTCAAAACTCTTCCTTACATTATTCAACACAGCTTTCTACTTCTTTATTGCTAGGATAAACTCACATCATGCATGACTGCTCTCGGTTGTAAATTGATTTTACATTTCAAACGAGCATTGGGACCAAGTCTTTAAAAAGGCCATTGTCATTGGCTGCTACATCTTTCTTTTGATTGAAATGCCGAAAAGAAACTGTATCTGCAGGGTGTCCCAGAAAAATTGTTCCACGTTTGATTAAATATTAAAGAGTAACGATAATATGTACAGGCTCTTGGCTAGATAAGTCTGTTCGTAAGATTTTACATTGAGTTTTGACGTCATAATCTTGCGAATCCGCTAAGGGTTCACGGAGTTACAAGCTTTTAAAGTTCAAATTTGTGCGAAAGCTGAAACCAGACGCCCCTAACTGACTAGTTTTTCAAAAAGACGTCCCAAAATTGAGGCAAAAGAAGACTTTCCAATGTTTTACCTTTCGTTCATATTAGAGCAAACCAAATAGGACTTCAAAAGTAATTTAGAATGCAAGTATCCAAAACATGCAGTGAAAGCTTAATCGATGAGAGACGGGGCCGCTCCAAATTGTGCTCAACAGGATTCCTCCAAACATCCATAACCTTAATTCAATGTTAGAGAAAGCCAGTTTATCGAAAGTGCTTTATTTAAATTCCATTCGATTTGCTTTCAATAAACGAGATTCTACTTTCACAAAATATGCAATTTATGGGAATCTGGTTTCAGCTTTTGCACAAAATTGAACTTGAAGAGCTCGTAACTCTGTGAATATTTAGCCGATTTGCTAGATTCTGGTGTCTAAAATTAATTTAGAATTTCCGAAATATGGTTACCTTACTATGGAGCCCGCTCATTATTTCATTAATTTTTAATATTTAATCAAACAACGAAAAATTTTTGAGACACCTTGTACTATGCTATCAATTCTACCATTGAATTTTTCTGAACTCCTCAGTAGTTGCCAAATTACGGTGCATTCTATATGTTAACTGGTTTGAAGACCTGCCTTCTTCAAATTTCTGAGTCATATGATTCAGAACGACCTCTGCTTCATACCATGTATAGACTTTCATAAACTATGGTTTTTGTGAAAACTAAAGTCCGTCTTAACTTAGATGTCACCTGAGATTTGCGACAAAACAAAATTTCTTTGCAAAACACTTCTATTGTTGTTACTCGTGGGCATTTGTAGCTGACCTGGCACCCAATTTGAGACAGACTAGTTCCGAAAGCTTCCTATAGGGGGGGGGGGGATCCTATTGGGGGTTTGGTAGATATGTTCCTTTGAAAATTCAGAGTTAGGACCCATGTAACCAGACCAGGGCAGAGTTTTTTAAGTATGACCCCACAAACGGCACAAACATGGCAAAATGTTCCACAAGAATCATAACATACAGAGTCAATTGAAAATTTATAGAGCTACATTCCTTTTTATGGAAGTTTTTGTCATAATAGCCAATAATAGCAATAAACTGCTAACATGTACCCATAACTACGGCAAATCTCCGTAAAGCAGACCCATAACCTGGACAGCATATGTTTCAAATCTTTAAAAAGGCTGGTGTAAAATTCAATGACCTATTTCTTAGAGCTGAATGACTTCCAAGAAACTTTAGCTATTTCTCTATAATTCTACCGTTGGACTTTTCTGAAATCTTTAATATTTTCAGAATTAGAGTATTTTTCTTCTTTTTCAAGAATTCAAGAAAATTTTTCCAAAAAACTTAAAACCATCGTATTTTCTAAACTGTTTGACGCAACATGAAATAATTTCGAAGAAAACCATAGTTTATGAATGCCTACAATATGGTATCAAGCAAAAGTCTGTCACTCATCTGGTTTATGATTTAGAAATTTGATGACGTCATATCCTCAAATCAGTTGAAATGTAAGATACGCTGTAATTTTGAAAAATATTGAAAATGTCTGGAAAATTGAACGGTAGAATTATAGATAAGTAACTAAAGTCTCTTTCAAGCCATTCAATCAGNTTTTCTAAACTGTTTGACGCAACATGAAATAATTTCGAAGAAAACCATAGTTTATGAATGCCTACAATATGGTATCAAGCAAAAGTCTGTCACTCATCTGGTTTATGATTTAGAAATTTGATGACGTCATATCCTCAAATCAGTTGAAATGTAAGATACGCTGTAATTTTGAAAAATATTGAAAATGTCTGGAAAATTGAACGGTAGAATTATAGATAAGTAACTAAAGTCTCTTTCAAGCCATTCAATCAGAAGGAATAGGTCATTGAATTTTACACCCACCTTTTTACGCCGAGTTAAAGATTTGGAACATATGCTAACCTGGACACAATTCACGAAACATGACCCATAACCAGGGCAAAATATCGCAAATTAACCCATAACCCGGGCAGGCACATACACCAGTCCCCCTATAGGAGTTACCTCCCCCCCCCACTCGACTAGTCCATGTTTTCTCAAAAGCTTGTACATTTCAATGGCCTTTTTGAAGATCTTACACCTATTCTCGTCAAATTTGATTCTACATATGTTAAAATGCTGAATTAAGTTAAATATCTTCAAGTGGTGTAAGAAATATGAGCTGCGTTGAAGTTATCTATGCTGTATTTTCTTTTAGGAATGTTAGAATTTGGGCTCTTTGGAATTCCTTACGTAAGTTGTTATTTTCTATTCCATTATAAATTTACAATACATGCTACGTACTACTCTACAAATTACTTTACAATACTACAAGGACGATTCCACGAGAAAAAAAAACTACCCCATGGCATTGTTTAAAAATCGCTAAATTACATGCAATTTTACATAAATGCTACAAACAATTAAAAAAGAAAAAACGATGATCACTATACTGTGGCCTGTCTAACATTAGATGTCAGGTTGGGGCTGTAATAAACCAAAAAATGTTCATCTTATTTTGATAGCATACCTGAGACATCTAATATGAGACAGAAATTACGTAAGTTTACACTACGCTTACAAATTTTCAGATTGTACTTATGCTGAGCGTTTTCATACAATAATCCAGTAATACTTGCTGTATTATTAGTACCCTGGATGCCAGAGCCAAAAATTTAGTTATTAGTCTTTACAAGTTTATAACGGCAACCTGTGGCTTGTCTCATTCCGTTGCATAAGATTGTGCATTGTGCGATTTAAATTTGCTGCCCGCTTCAGTCATAAGTACGATCTAGAAATGGTTTTACCTTTTCCTGATAAGTACGATCTAGAACCTTAGATCTTTTTGGTTGTTCTCGGATTCACTAGCCTACGTGCAGCGTCAACAATCCTTCTCCGGGAAAGTGTAGAATTCTAGGATCCTAAGCGCAGGCTAGGATCCACGGCCTCAGGATAAGAAAATTGTTTAAGATCTATTAAGGTCGTATCCATTTTGCTCGTTTATTTTCCAAATGTATTTTCATGTTGTCCTGTAGAAAGGTATCTTAGTGAAAAAGAAATAGACTAGTGACATAGTTTTGTGTCAGAATCCCTTTCTCTAAAATCTGGTATGCTTGCTCGGAATGTTCTATCAAATGCTCGAAAAAGGAAGGTAAAAATCGTGCAAAGTTGATCGCTTCTCGGTTCCTATCTTTTCACCCTGAAAAAAGAAAAGTAAGTGGCCAATATGTATTAACTCCTTGTTGAGACATGCTCTTTAAATTTTGTAGAGAATGAATTTATTTCATATCTTTGTGTTTTTCTTTCTTCAAGAGGCAAGACTGCTTATTGTTATTCTCTTTACTACTTCCAACACAAAATCCAAGCAAAATTGTTTCAACTTTACAACGGTACTGGTATCTGTAATACGATAACTCTCATATCTAATTTTCATGTATGGTAGAACTGAAGAAGTTGTATTTTACTGCTCCCTGTAACACGTCTAGTGATATCTTCATTAACTTTAATTAGTAGGCCTTAATTAGCTCTAGTTTAGCTATTTCTAATTTAAGCCTACTAAAAAAATCATGGTAATGGTGATTCATCTCGAATAGCAACAAAAAGTTTCATTCACTGCAACTAAAGGCGTAAAGCCTTTATTCTATTACAAAATTTCTACAAAATGCACAATATTTCTCGAGAAAGTGAGCTTTGACGATGCAGAGAACCAATCGAATTAGTAGCCTTCCCACTAGAAAAAAACAGCGGAATTCCGCCGGGTTTTCCGCCGGTATTCCTGTGAATTCCGCCGGGAAAAATTTTAAATTCCGCCGGAATCCCAGCGGAAGTCCACCAGCTTCCCGGTGGAATCCCGGCAAAATTCCTCCGGTAAATATGTTCAAACGAGCCGAAATTTTCCACCAAAATACCGGTCGAAGTCCGGCTTAATCTGGCACAATTTCAGCGGAATTCCACCGGTATTTTAGCGGTATCAATCCGGAAATTTTACGGAAAAATGCCGGAATACATCTGGGATTTTCCCGGGAATCTGAAAGAATTCCGGTAGAATTCCACCAGAAGCCCGGTGTATTTCCGTTGTTATGCCGTCCAAACTCCGGCAGTATTCCTGCGGAATTCCACCAAATTCCTGGCAAAATACCGGA
>REGL01001053.1:66483-82940 GCA_004194395.1 Aurelia aurita complex sp. Pacific
GCAAAGGACCTTACCTAAAGTGTTTATCAGCCATTTGATAACCATTTACGTTCCGTTCATAACTATGTATAACGTTGTTGATTATTGTTCTGATTGATTATCACTCGCTTACCTACTGTATATAATATCGTATGAGCTAATTTGTTAGTTATTGTTTTGCTAATGCATTTATTGTTCTTGTTGTTGTTGTTTTAATTCATTCAATAGCTGTTAAAGTATACATGTATTAACTTGTACTAGGCTATTGTTTGAAAATGAAATCTTGAAATCTTGAAATCTTGAAATCTATTGGCATTTTTGAATATCAATAGCCTTAGAAACAAAATCCTCAGGGAAATTGCCGAAAGATGTCTCCAAGACCTCTTGTTGATCGAGGAAACAAAACTTAATCCAAGTTTTTAAAGCAGAAACACTACTCGGAGGGCAAGAAAGACGACAAATAGAATTATTTTTATATTTGGTATTGATTATTTCAGCATTTCCATTTTGACAGAAAAAAAGATGACAAATCCAAGAATATACAAAATGTAGAACGTTTCGGATCTAATTTCCAAGATCTATCATCAGCGTGTTAAAAGTGGGGTTAGTCGCCATTAAATATGGCAGTAACAAACGGTACCAAAACAGGTAAAAACGTGCAAAAAAACCAAATGGGTTGGGCAAAAATGTCGACCAAGAGGTAGAAGAAAGGAAACCAAAAACAGGGGGAGGGGTTAAAACGGCAAAAGTGAGTAAACAACTCGATTCAAAAGAATTGTGTCCTACTGATGATCTCAAAGTTCTCAAGGGACGCATCGTGACCAGAGGCCAGACTTAGAATTATGGTCCCCAATGGCAGAAGGACTGCTTTTTTATCTTTTGACCTGCTTTATTAATTCTCAAATGCTCTCTGCAGCGAACAACAAGATTACGGGTTGTTTTGCCAACCTAAACGGTAAACAAACAACAGAGGAGCAAATGAGAGAAGAGAGGGAAGGGAGCTTGTCCTTAAATCGAAACAGGAAAGATATACCTTCAGGGAAAGCAAAAATGACCTCCAACTTAAGTTACCGTAGGGACTCTATTAAGCCCTTCACGGGCTTATTTAATTTTGGACACTTTGGTCCTTTTTGCACCACATTTTACTTTTTAAACATACAATTTTACAAGTTAAATACATGAATTCGGCAAAGTTTTATCTCAAAGCACATCAAAATTAACATGCAAACTTATTTATTATTTAGCTCTATAAATGTAAAATTTTTGGTGATCTCTGGAATTTGATATAAGTGGGGGGGGGGGGTTGATAGAGAAAGGCGGCTTAATAGAGCTTTTACGGTTAGTAAGAAACGCTACTCATGAAAAATTACCAGAATCCCTTTCCAAAAGATACATTCATTTTCTTTATAAGAAACTGAGGTCCGGTTGGGTTGGCAGTTTCTTACATTTTTGGACCTTTTTGTCAGCAAAAGTTTCTTATGTATTTCTAATACTTTTTATGCTGGAAGTGTAGAATCAATTTTTGTTTTGTCGAAACGGCTCCAAAATCAATTAGTAAGATATCAAAACGAGTAAATATCATTATTCGCACTCAAAATAATGTCCAAACAGTTGCTATAACTGTACACTGTCAACAAAAATTGCTAGGACATGTTTTTGTTTACATTTCCAATGAACCACTTTTGAAATTGGCCTAAACCAAAAATGTCAAATTCTCATTTCTCCAGTTGTATTCTTCCGATTTCGTTAATTTATGTTTAATTAACCCTTAATGTCAGCACAATTAAGCAACATATCGGTTCTATGAATTTGCATCAGTTTGTGTTTATTTGGCGCATATTTGTCAAGGGGTATTTTTAGCAGTAAAACAAAGTGAGACCCCTGAATTTCTTCTTTCCTGGTGCAAACAAAAAACTCCTTCCCCTATAAACTTCAGGTATTGATGAAGGTTTCTGTCAAAGGGTTCGTACAGGCTCGTACAGTTGAAAAATTTTTCAAGCTGATATAAAAATTAAGCCATTTAGGCCCATGTATGCTATTTTTTTGCGATTTCCCATGATTAGGATGTATATTTTGTTTCTGGGTGGTTCCACTGCATAATTTTCGTTTTAATTGCACATCTGTAATAGCGGGGGTTTAAATTCTAAATTAAAAGAGGAATTATTTCATTGTGTAATTAGCACATTAACATTTAAGTGGGTCAAACGTGGTTTACAAAAATCTACCAGACTAGCAATTACTAGGCCTAAGTCCAAACTTCTCGATCTTCTATCTACAGTTCAATTTTTTCATGTCTGGAAAGAGAGCTTCTTCTTGGTTTGGTACATAGAAAGTCTCACTCTCACATGCCTGAACTTGTCGCTTCAATGCATCCTGTCCAGCTTGGGCAATGACTGGTGCAAATTTGATGAGCATCCGGACAAAGATGCCATGATTTATTGAAACAGATCTTTTTCGCAGTTTGCAACCACAACTTCCTCTAAATTTTCCATTCGTACTTGTTCCACAAACTCTAATTGGATTATAATCCAAAAGGTTTTCTTTTAATTGACAGTTTTATTCTTCTAAATTGTAGATAAATTTTGATAGTATAGTTTCAGTCTGCGATTCTGTAATCTTAACCTAAAATAAATGTGAATTTTCTTTGCATTTTTTACATTTCGCATCATGTATTGATTGAATCAAGATAAATATGATAAATACACTATGAGTTCATAAAATTGATGATAACTTCATCATTTTTATGATTGCCCACGACATGTAATGAACCAAAAAGCTCCGGCTTGTGTGACCTTTATAAACTAGACCAAGATGAAGTTTCTTTCTCAAGACTTATACAACAGAAGTGTACATAATAGACTAAAAGCCCAGGGGAAGGGGTTCTAAAATATCTTGCCATGTACGCATTTAGGGTAGTTTTTTTCTTGAAATTTTGGGAACGGGGTATAGTTTCGTAATCTTATTGTGAATTTTCTCGTACTGGGGCTAATTATTTTCGAAAAATTCTGATACTGTTCTGTTTCAGGTGACTTTAATGTTAGGTCATTTAAAAGTTCTGCTGATGCTTTGTTTTACGTCAAACGAAAATATTTCAGTGGTTTTGCAGCGAAAATATTGTTTGTAAAAATATTATTCGTATTCAAGAATTAAGTATCAAAATCTTCCCTAAATTCTGGAAAATCACAGAAAATAGCACAAAAAGTGTTTGTTGAAATTGGATGAATACGACTGGAGAAATGAAAATTTGAAATATTTGGTTTAGCCCATTTCAAAAGTGATGCACCGGAAATGTAAACAGAAACATGGCCCAGCAATTTTTATCAACTTGTTGGTCCGATTTCCATACGAATTTTCGTTCTGAAAAGCTTGAAGTGTCCTCTTTATGATAGATTTTAAAGTTTTTGCATGTACAACGTTTTGTGTTTTTACCTTTTTCCATGCTCTGGATCGCTGTGTGACGTCATGACGCTTCGCTGTTGTCTTTTTAACCCCCTTGACACAGTAAAGCTGTTCTACACCAAAATATACCGGGTGCCCCAAAAGGACGTATTATCGTTTGATTGCTTATATGTTCATAGCCATTGAACCGATTTTCAAAAACTTTATTTTATCCGATGTTGGTTGCGGTTTTATGCCGATGTTGTCAGATGTTTTCATGTCGAAAAGAAGATTCGAGCATTAGATGGCATGAAAAAGAAACGGCCTACCTTTCCAGTCAATATTTTAGATGTGATACAAAAGTTGAACTAATATGTCGTTCGTAGAATACGAATTCAGTTAATACTGAATTCAGAGAATGGTCAGTTTGTATCAGATCTAAAATATTGACTGGAAAAATATGCCGTTTTTTTCTCAAGCCATCTGAGGCTGGAATTTGAGCAGGTTTATCAATCTTCTTTTTGACATAAAAATATCGTCGTAAAACCACAACCAACATCTTTTAATACAATTTAGCCTTCAGGCAATCAAATAAAACAAAGTTTTTTGAAAATCGGTTCATTGGTTATGGACATGTAAGCAATCAAACAATAATACATCATTTTGGGACACCCGGTACATTCAATGAAATAAAAAAGGGAGGATATTTCTTTGCATCTGTAAGAGTATTGATATATGTTTCCCAACGTTGAACAAACGCTCATGCAGTGGATTATAACTAATAGATTTCTAATCCCTAAATCACCAAGAAAAGGCTTCTCATTTTCCATTATGTCGAGTCCTTAGAAAATTTGATCAATGTTTTTATCGCTTTCAGTGTTTTCGGGACCAACAACCTTAAAAAAACTCGCTTGAATCTCAATAGACAGAAGAACTTTGTAAAAGATCCAAAGAATCTGATTCAGGAATTTACCAAAAGATTAAATAACTATTCCAGGGTTTATAAGATCAATGCTAAAGAACAACCCTCCCACATGCTGTAACTTTTTTCCGACTTTTGAAATTCTTAACAGATCTGGGTTAAATGACATTTTCCATTTGTTTGCCCATTGTGTAATCAGACTCAAATCATGGTTCATATCATTCGCTTCCTTCGAGTCATCTCTTGCCACAAGTTCAAATCCTTCGCTAGCTTGTCGATTTTTCCAGCTATCTCGCAAGGTGTTTGCCCCGATTTTAAATCATTCGTTCCAACATGCAATATTATCATTCCTGGTTTTCTTTTCTTCGTGGGTATAGCGTAGTCTTGCGTGGTGGCACCCGGGAAGGATTTTACAGTAATTCGTTGTTGATTTTTGAGCGAATGTGGTATTTTTCTTCCTTTGACATGTTTGACAATCGAATCCCCAAGGATGGTTACTTTGGGCTTCCCTTTGTCACTATTGTTACTGCTTTTACCAGTGTTGATGATGCTATTTGTTTGTTGTTTATCAGATCCTTTGTTTGATGTTACACTTTGGGCAATGACACTTCTTTGTCGCTCTTTGTTCTGTGAGGTTGTTTGGAATTCATCATTGTTATTGTTGTTGCTTGATTGATTTTCCTCTGTTTCATAAGACAATGCACTGAATCTGTTTTGAATAGGGATGGAAGTGGAGGGCAAAGATCGATTTCTTGTTGACTTTCCACTCTTTACCGGTTCAAAGCTCTTTTCCGGACTTTGTTGTTTGTCATGCAATCCCCATCGTACCGGCTCAAATCTTCCTTCAACTCTTTGTTCTATGGGTTGGAATCCTGATCTAACCGGTTCCGAAACAACCGGGGTTTGAAACGGTGAGCTGGGAACTGCTTTTCTCCAATTTTTATCCCCAATTTTATCCATTAATAATAAATTTATTATTTAATTTTTACTTTTTAATTCTTCCCTTAAGAACTTGAGTTGTTCTTTCATCTCTTGAAACAAAATCGAATCCTCAAAATTGAACATTGAATATCTTTCTCTGGAGGCCGAAGCCTCATTCCGCAGCGTCATAAGTTCTCTCATCAAATCACCTCTGAGGGTATAAAGATCCTCAACCTCGATGAAATTTACTGCTTTCGATATTTCTTGCCTAATAACATCAGGATCTGGGTGTTCTACACTAGGCTGTGCTTGTAATCCCTTTTCAGTCATGTAAAAAGAGGATTCTGTCTCATTCTCACCTCTGTCTTCAATTAGGCCATCAGTCAGCATGGCATCGAAAGCTTCGTTCATGAACATGAGCATGCGCAGTTGATAAAACTTTGGCAATCAATTTGGTCGCAGTGGCCAATCTTCGAGCGTTTTGGGAGTAGGAACAAGTTCAACTCCCATCGCGGGCGCTAGCGATTGCTATCGAAAGAACCAATCATGTTCCAAGAAACTGACGTCTGTACGACCCTCATTTTCAACATGCCCAATGGGGGCCCAGTTAACAAAATTCTCGCCAAAACTAAATGAAGATTAATTCCAGAGATTAGGGAACGCGCTCGATCATGATCGCAGCGTCTGCGCGTTTAAAACGCTGGATATGGAGAGCAGCCTTTAGAGATCTTTAGTTTGCTAATAGTATGCAGAAGTATATCATTTTTACCATTTTTCGATAGAAATTAACTGTTTTCTGATGAGATCGATTTTGCAATGCGGCAAATTGCTGCTCACTGGAGTGGAAAGCAGAGTTACCTAGAGGCTTCTTGCCTGTTTGCGTTGTTTGGGATCATCTTCAAGGTGAAAGTAGGTAAACCTGCAAACTGTGAAATTATTTTTTCTATGTTTTTAGGGGCATTGTCCACGTTAGTGATACGTTAATGTTACAGTGTTGTTGTGCTGGGTTTTCTATCTTAACCCTATCCAGACTAGGCTTTTTGAGCTACTAGAAGACTGGGGGGGCTCATTCAGACTCTAAAATCTCGATTGCGTTACTTATAAAGACGAAAATCACCATGGAGGTAGCAGTGCTTATGATCTACATTTAGTACAAAAGTTTTCGGCGGATAAAATTTCGGACAATAAACTTCGGCGAATATATTTTTGGACACATATTTGGTATTTCGGACAAATAGATTTTCGGACAACATTTTCACTAGTCTTTGGTGGATCATTTATGCAAAATTACACCAGGTTTTAAATTCATTGAAACAAAACACCTTCATAAAGTTTGGAATAGAGCCCTTTTCTGAAATAGAATAGCAAAAAATTCACCGATTTTCTTGTTTCGATTTGTATTCGTCAATTTTTTGTATACGTGCCTTAAATTGTAGTTGCTGTCAAAGGAACTTTGAATCTGCAAAAGGGTCTTCTTGTTCTATGTCATTTTGATAGCATCATCAATTTGGCCATTTTGATGCGCATTCTTTTCAAATTACATCAGCACTAATGAGAGCATGTACATTGTCATAGACGAAGAGGAAGTTAATGTTATTTGTTCTGACCATATGTTCTGATTAATGACAATAATATTGGATTGGAAATAATCTTTTGTGACATGCTGGAGATTCGATTTCAGATTTCTTGTCTTGGTTCCTATTGTTGGCATTCAATTCACACAGCGCATGTGCATATCTATGCAAAACTTTTCGGCATGACAAATTTTCGGACAACTCCATATATCGTACAAATAAATTTTCGGACAAGTCTTCGCACTAGTCATAATATCTTTTTCCAGACTGATTGTTTTGTTTCTCTTCGAAGCCATTTCCCGCTTCGTGCCTATTCTTTCAAAGTTTTTAAAATTTCGCCACATTTCTAAAACCAGAGTTTTTGAAAAGTGGTTTTCGGAGTTGCTTTGTGCGATTTATTTCAATTTATTGTAAAATGTTCTTTCAGTATGAGCCATACGATCCTCTTCAAAATATATTTCCCAGACTGATCGCATTGTTTCACTTGGAAGACCTGGAAGCCATGTCTCATTGATGCTGAGTAAATATATCAAAAGATTGTTTGAAAGTTGATGTAAAGAACGTACTTGCAGTAGTGTCGCTCCTTGGTGTTTAATCTTGATCTCGAAATTGTTTACTTGTCATTAAATCTTCATTGGCATCCTTTTCTTGCTGGTGAATCTTTGGAAACCAATCGGTGAAGGCGGGAACCACGAAAATATCACGAAAATGCAAAGGTAGCCCGCCTGCGTTCATGCATACGAGGCTCAAACTTTATGCAGGCCCCTTGGTCAGCGGTTTATTCGAATGAGCGCTATGCTATTTCTGCTGACTTGAACAAATTTTTTGAAATAATGGAAACAAGTATTTTTTTAAGGCCGATGAAACACGCATGGCTTGAAGCCCAGTCATTAACTCATTGAACGCTCACTTTTATGGCATGGGATAAGGCATGCATTTGTAAAGGCCAAGAAGGGAACATCGATTGACGTAGAAGAAATTGAACATGATCACGAGAAAGCAAATGAAAACAGCTTTCCTCCAAAATGAAAAAGCATTTGACTCGTAAAATTGTCTGTTGAATCCTCAAAATATGGGGTAAAGAAACTAAAAAGCTATCATTTATAGCTGTCAAGGTACAAAACCCTCTCCTCTCTAATGAGCCCCCTCTAGGGTCTCCAAAATCAAATAAGCCTTCCGGGTATTCTTTGCAAGAGCTTTTACGGTATTCTTCGTAAAGGAAAACAATTTTGGTGGAAGTATATCAAAGGTGCATTACTTGTTCGCTGTTTAGGGAACAGTCAAGCAAGATATCATATCTGACCAGAGCTAGACGGATTGGAACTTCTTTTAGATACAAGTTTTGAAAGAAAGCAGCAGTATATAAAACAAAGTGATGAAAGATATATCTCTTAGAATATGAAAGTGGCATTGACCTGTCTCTCCTTCCACCATACCAGACAGGAAAAATTTATTGCAAATTGTGGTGAAATTCGTCAAATCCTGATTGCTGAATGATCCAGGCCAATCAGGCTGATTACCAGATATAATGATAAAATTGGACAGAGGAAGTGTATTCAGAACAGATACATTGGCGTTGGCGTTGGCATTGGCATTGGCATTGGCATTGGCATTGGCATTGGCATTGGCATTGGCATTGGCATTGGCATAAGAGTCGGATGGCTGGGGTGTGCTGCAGCCCCTCTAATCAGGCAAAAGTTATTTCTTTTCAGGCGCGATTCAAGCACTATTAAAGCAACGAAGCCATTATATTTGGGCAATATCCATAAATTGTGCCCATCTAAACATTAGGCTGCCCCTAAGTTCATGAAAGGATAGCAGAGCTGCTGATTGATGTCAGCAGTGGAAGAGATGGTCGAGAATCATGACAATATCTGAAGTTCTGATGTGTTGGCCCATTTTCAGTTCCTTTGGATTTAGGATTTTGCATCCAAATCTATTGCTCACCGATCGGCAGGCAATTGCATCCGAATTTGACATGCTAGGAAGGATTCCAAACGGAAAAGTCCCTACGAAAGATGCAAATGACAATAATGCAGCCGACAGTGCAAACAGGCACACTACCATCGTTTATTCTTTACAAGAGAGCATCATGAATAGATTCACGTAATTTCATTGGATGATTTAATGGTAAGCCATCGTCCCAACGTCTTTGAAGTGTGGATTTGGATGCGAATTCGAAGTCCAAGGGAAGTGGAAATGGGCTATAAATATAACAAATAGAGTAACATAAACTTGTGGTAATTGCAGAATTTGCTTATTACTGAACTGGTCTATCAACGTTCTATTCAACATGTTGCAACAGAGACTTTTTATAAGATCATGGCTGGAGCACCATCCATTGTTTCCTTGATTAAAAGGAACCATTGGTAGGTATGACGTTTGAACTGTGAATACAGTAGGACCAAACAAGGCTCTCTGTTGCAATGTTACTGTCCGAAATTCATAGGATGAGGCACTTCGACCATAAAGTGAACAAAGATAATCTTGCTGGTTGCCCCCAAATTCGGGGCAACATTTCGGGGTTACCCTACCCCAAAGAAAAAGGTAGCAACCCGAAATATACATTAAGCTATTGCTATTCATGAATTTGTTGATCCCAAATTCAATTTTCCGTAGCTGAAGATCAAGATATTTATGCTTTGAGTGAAGGGTTTAACAGCAACAAACTTTACCCCACTTTTAAGGCATTTGCCCTTATTTCTCATAAGTTCCCTTCTCCTGTTAAAATGACGTCTTTCTATGAGAATCATTGTAAGATTTGAAATTCATTTAGAATGACAAACACCAAAATTTATAGCCTGCGTGCAGACTTTACTTTCCACTGCGAAGGAGGGCCAAGGCGGATCTTGTAAAGTCTGCGAATTAGCGCCCATTATTGAGTTCTGAGATCTTGCGCAATGATACTCGCCTTTGTCCGGCTATTGTCTGTTAGCCAATCAGTGTCTAGTTTGAGATTCTAAGGACCCAATCAAAAGCCGACAGGATCGTCACGTTTTTCTCAACCCTTTGTGGTCATTGTTTGCGACACAATACGAAACCGTTTTCGTAAATTCCAAATTGAGGAAGTTTCTGTGCGTGGTAAACGAGTTCGCCGATGATGAAGTGTGCCGCNGAAGGGCAACCTCCTTAAAAGAATGAAATATGAAATGTGAAAATTTTATATCCGTGGACTTTAAGTCCGCGGTTTAGGGTTTGCCTTATGACGAAACCAAAAACATAGCCTGCGTGCAGACTTTACTTTCCACTGCGAAGGAGAGCCAAGGCGGATCTTGTAAAGTCTGCGAATTAGCGCCCATTATTGAGTTCTGAGATCTTGCGCAATGATACTCGCCTTTGTCCGGCTATTGTCTGTTAGCCAATCAGTATCTAGTTTGAGATTCTAAGGACCCAATCAAAAGCCGACAGGATCGTCACGTTTTTCTCAACCCTTTGTGGTCATTGTTTGCGACACAATACGAAACCGTTTTCGTAAATTCCAAATTGAGGAAGTTTCTGTGCGTGGTAAACGAGTTCGCCGATGATGAAGTGTGCCGCCCAGTTTGCCTGTCTTCGGGACTTGATAACTTAGGATGAAACTTTGTTTTGAAAGGAACTATAAACAGTCAAGCATATTCTCAAGGCGAAGGAAGTATACAACGATCACGAGGCAATTCTTTGAAACTTTCTCCGCTCCGAGGACAGAATGTTTACTTCAGTTCAGGCTAGGCCTAAACTTTCATTTGATGAGCTGATTATCAGATGGGTAATGGTGTGTTGGTAGTACCCTTAGCTTAGACATGTGTCAGCAAGTGGGGTTCTTGAATCACTGGTGAGTCTTTCATGCCTATTACCTCTGCAGTTTGCAGGCTCTGAAGTTGTGTGGGTGGGATGGGATTCTCTTCGCATGATAGGGATTATTCTTCCTTCTTCCTGTTTGAGGATTATTTATTGCACAAGATTGAGCTCTCCTTCGCAGGAGAAACTTTTCATTCAGAACTCAATAATGGGCGCTAATTCGCAGACTTTACGAGATCTTCATAGGCTCTCCTTCGCAGTGGAAAGTAAAGTCTGCACGCAGGCTACAAAATTTACCAAAGGGTTTGATTTTTGACCCCTATTTGGGGGCATTTGTCCCTATATTTCAAAAGCTGTTCCTCCCCCATCAAAATAACATTGAAATTCAGGTTGTGCACCCCAGAATTAATATGGTGAGGTGCTTTTAGTGAATTTTGAATCATCTTGCTTTGTTGCCCCCGTTTAGGGGCAGGTTTACCCCCAGAATGATCCGAAACATCAAAAATACCTTTTATGAGGTTGATAGGGTCATTATCAGTGCTCTACAGCCAGAAGTAAACTTTTAAAGGGGTGTATCGAGTCTTAACTATAACACATTTTCCTTCAATTTTTGGGGCATTTACCCCCCCCCATACCTCTAACGACCCCTCCCCCATAAAATAACATCGAAATTCGAATTCTACGCCCCAAAATTGACCAAACTCACTTGGTTTCATAAATTACCTCGTTCGGTGGTACTAACCCCCCCCCCTTCTGCTACCGGACTAATTCAAACAGTCTTGAGTCCATTGGCCCATGCCAATCAAGATGAAATCTGCATAAAACTTGAAAAGCTTTCAACTTTTTATACAGCACTGGAATGGCCCAGAATGCAAATGTAGTGCCATCAGTACCGGGTGTCCCAAAAAAAATGTATACGGATTTGGTTGCTCTAGCGCTGTGAATTTAGCTTTAATCAATGGCTAATCACTCTCAAAATGTTCTTTGATAGTTAACTTGAACATAGATACCTCGTTTGTTGGTATTGGTGCTTTGAGAGCAGAAATATCTATCTTAAGATATCAAATTTGCCTCTTCCTGCATACCAGAGCTTTAGCCTGAAAAAAAGCCTTTTGGCCTAAGCAATTTTTTAAGGCGCAGTGTATAAATCAACGAGAGCCTTGATAAAATTTGAACAATATTAGATCTTGTGTTATTCTGTTTTCCAGAAGTCACCCCCAGTCACCCATTGGGAAATTTCGTAAGTTTTCATTAATTTCAGTTCTTGATTTTGATGTGCTTCAGGAATTTTTCTTAGGCCAAAAGGCAAAAACTCTGGTTTGCAAGTAGGCGCAAATTTGAGCTTCTGCTCTCAAAGCACCAATTCCAACAAATGAGGAACATTTTGAGAGTGATTAACCATTAATTAAAGCTAAATTCACATCGCTGGAGTCAACGAAATCTGTATACATTTTTTTGGGACACCCGGTAGTTTTAATTTTATTCATCATGCAGTTGTATATACATTTTAATTTCATTCGATTTAGATAAGTTAACTTAGTATAATAATGATAATAATAATAATAATGATAATAATAATAATAATAATAATAATAATAATAATAATAATAATAATAATAATAATAATAATAATAATAATAATGATAATAATAATNAAGGCAAAAACTCTGGTTTGCAAGTAGGCGCAAATTTGAGCTTCTGCTCTCAAAGCACCAATTCCAACAAATGAGGAACATTTTGAGAGTGATTAACCATTAATTAAAGCTAAATTCACATCGCTGGAGTCAACGAAATCTGTATACATTTTTTTGGGACACCCGGTAGTTTTAATTTTATTCATCATGCAGTTGTATATACATTTTAATTTCATTCGATTTAGATAAGTTAACTTAGTATAATAATGATAATAATAATAATAATGATAATAATAATAATAATAATAATAATAATAATAATAATAATAATAATGATAATAATAATCGATTTATTTAAAGTTGGCACTACATAGCTATGTACAGTAAAAATTAAAAATAATTACTAAACTAGCCAATCCAAGCCAACTGCTAAAAACTAATGCAAGTCCAATAAATAAATATATATATACATGATTAAGTAAATAAGATATTCAAATACAAGGTATAAAATTTCAAAACAGAATTTAACGTAGCAATATGAAAATCTGAGCTGTTAAAAATCCGAATGTCAGAAATCTGAAATGAAAGCTGTATCAAAGCATGGTATCACAAAATTCCAAGTTGTGGTGTGAACGTCCTACATAATCTGCATGAGCAGTCAGCGCCATTCCAACTTCTAATTGTTTTCTTATACTCATTGATAGATTGAGCATTCCTTATGTGAGGAGGAAGAGATAGCCAAAGACTTTGCCCTCTATATTTGATAGTCTCGGATCCGTAACTTGTTGTTCTAACCCTTGGTAGCACAAATTCATTATTGTTTCTCAGATTATAATTAACACGACGCTCGCAGAAAATTTCCCTCATAAAAGGGGGGTTGATGTTCTCCTTAGTTTTAAACATTTCGATCATAAGCGTTTGCAGGTTCCTTGCATGAATATTAACCGAGTCATCTTTTCCTAGCAGGGCGTTGAAGCTAGATTCGTAATCCTTGTATGCGATTCTCAAGGCTCTTTCGTGCTGTTAATCTTATTAATCATGTGCCTACTGTGAAACATCCATACTAATGGACAGTATTGAAACTGGCTAATTACAAAGGCTCTCATTAAGATTCTTAGTTTATTAGAGTCCATGTATCCAGATATACGAGCGAGGACGAAGATTTTGCTACCAGCCTTCTTACACAACTTATTGATATGCGTCTCAAAATCGAGTTTTTTGTCGATCACAACGCCTAGTACCTTTTCCTCGTCCGTATTTGCTATGACAGAATCTCCTACATTAACTGTGACCTGTTGATTAGAATTTCTACCAAGTATGAGTAAATAGCATTTTTGTATATTCAATTTCATAAAGTTATCAGCAAACCATTGAATAATTGTGCTTGAGTCATTCTCCAGCCTTCCAATTACGTTATCAAGATTCTTACCGCGTGCATATATGGTTGTATTATCCGCGTAATTGCAGATATCAGTATCGTGTATGGAGAGCAACAAATCATTTATGTATATGAAAAAGAACAGGGGACCAAGAACCGATCCTTGTGGAACGCCAAGGGACAGTTGCTTGTAGCCACTAAAAGACCCATTAATCTTAACTCTCTGGTGCCTATTTTCCAAGAAGCTGTTGACGAGACACAGTGCTTCACGGCTGAAACCGTAAGCATCTAGTTTTGCTAAAAGGATGTCATGTTTAATACAATCGAACGCTGTGGATAATTCCATCAGGATTGCGCCAATATTTTCTCCATTATCTAAGCTCGTTTTCCACTTTTCAAGCATTCGAACTACACGTGCTACGCGTTGTTCCCCTTACGAAAACCGCAAAGAAGTGACGATGAATATGGTCCCATATAATCAATAATCTGTTTGTCCATCAGTCTTTGAAAAACCTTAGAAACAGAACATAGGGTTTTTTCGTTTTTTATGCGCACGCACACTCGGTTTGAAGCAGAGGCGTCTTATTTTTTGCGAGCTTGATACATCGAGGCAAGGCAAAGGCAAATTGTCATACTCGTAAGGGCAGTACTAGACTCACTACACAAGTCCTTCAATGCTTTTGGAGAGAAATCGTGAAATTCGTTGATTAGTTTTGCAGTCAGAAATCTGTCAATTAATCCAATTCGATCTAGCACATTTTATTAGAATGATTTTCCATGAGTGACAAAACTTGAAAGGTATCTCAACTTCCAACATTGCCTCTGATCACTGCTACTAGTAGAGTTTCTTAATTCTTGGAAGGGCCTTTGTTTCTTATGAGAATAAGTATGCATTCTTCACAATCTGGTTTTGAAAATTTTTTTTGATTTTCAACAGATTTTGCTTGCCCCTGAAATTTTAGGTGTACATTCTTGAGGATACTAGCATTACTATCCAAAAAAATCATGAAATATGTCAAATTTGCTTATGTTGGTCAAACATTTTTTCTGGTGACCCTTAACCTATTCCAAAACATCTGTTTCTACCAATAGAATTTTATTGAAAATAAAACCACCATTCTGCACAGATACACACACAAATAAAAATAGAAAAATTCAGTGAATGCAGCTCGAAAAGACCTCTCAGAATTAAAATACAGTTTTCTAGCTAAATATATCCTGCAATAATACTGTGTACTTCTGCAAATGATGCTAAAAAATGTTCATGAAATGTTCTTTCTTTCAAACCTCTCAGTGATGTAGGAACCAGGAGGCACTGCGGGCACATGCCACCTTTTCTCGAGATTTTGTGATAAACAAAAGAGTGCCTTTTCACTTTAGGAAGTGTCTCTTTAGCTTGATCAAAAACTCCCTTGATGTGCTGTGCCCCCCCCCTCCCCAAATTCAAGATGCATCCTACAGCCCTGAAATCTCTTCATTGCAACTGTTAACATCTGCTGTATAGTCCAGTGCTGTTTTTACATCTCTATGCCATCTACATATAAAAGCTAGCCAAGTTGGATGGGTCAAGGATATGCAAGCAAAATATCACTGTATATGTTGTATGCATTGAAGGTCCATGGATCTGCGAGACAAAAGAATAGGCCATTTTGCAAACAATTGTCACCATTTTCACATTGATACCTATTCAGGGATGCCAAAAGTTAGTTGGACAAGGCAAAACAATAGAAAATAACATAGTCAGGTCATTTCTTAGATGGCAGCAGGGGCAGTCACCCCTATGCCCCCTTTCCAGCATTCCTGACCCCCTTCATATAAAATGGAATTAAAACTGAAATGACACATTGCCCTCAGCAATGCATCAAACAATTTGCACGTATTTTTGCATCAAAAGGAATGTGGGGTAAATTTCTGACTGTTAATTTGAGGATTCGTTACTTCTTGCATTCTGTCTAAAAAGACGTAAATAGTTGGATTATATTGTAAAATCTTATGACATTAAGTACAAATATCCCCTTGTACACGATGTATCAGGTGTCTCCTTCTTATGACACATGACATGCAGCACTTGCCCCGTATGTGATTGTTAAAGGACAAAGCTTTTCGTTGCCCAAATCGTTGTTGATGTAAACAAACCTTCCCCTAAAAAGATGAATATTGACGTTAACCGCAAAAAACAGTGCATATGCCGACACTGGCACACTGTTACTGAAGACATTGCAAGTGCACTGGCAAAGTTTGGTGATGTGGCACGGTGCCGATTTGGAGAAATAAACACCTCAAAATTGACAGTTTCAGATGACGACCGTAGAACCATTTTAGACTGCAGTTTGATAAATAACATTTTACCTGCCTTTCCGACCACTCACGAATGTGAGCTTTTGGGTATCAATTGTCCATAGGTAGTTTTATCAACATAAAAAAATGCCAGACTTCCAGCTTGAGTATTTCAATGCAAACAAAATATGGAAAAATGGTTCCTTCTGCTACTTACCTGCTACTGGTTGTAGAGTAGTGTCCAAAAAACCTAGAATAACGTCGCAACGCAAAAAACAGTGAATAACCCACCTGATAGCTCATGTTCCTGACATCCTTGGCAAGGACTTCTGTAAGGTTCTTGATGTGGCACGGTGTAGTTTTGGAGAAATATCCTCTTTCATCAACAGGAATCTGCGTATGAATTAGGTCATTTTTTCATGGCCACAAGAAGACTTCGAATAATGCTTTTTAATCAGAAACTTTCGTCGATTGATG
Organism: Aurelia aurita complex sp. Pacific; assembly: GCA_004194395.1. Lineage (NCBI taxonomy): Eukaryota > Metazoa > Cnidaria > Scyphozoa > Semaeostomeae > Ulmaridae > Aurelia > Aurelia aurita complex sp. Pacific. The sequence continues at coordinate 82,801 of REGL01001053.1, forward strand.
TCTCCCAATGTTCACCAACCTTTCTTCCATCAACATCAAGTAGTGGATTGAACTGCGAACGGATGAGCTCACGCTGGAACGCAAAAGCCGATGCCCGACCCATCTAGGCCAAGTGTCTCGCTCGTTTTGAAATCTAGCTG